>JAULBW010068837.1:0-32900 GCA_032358265.1 Vaucheria bursata | reverse complement strand
TCACAGGAACGGGTCGCGGGTCACGGGTCACATCTGGAATGGGAATTGGAGCAGTAACAAATAGAAATCTTGACAATATGACCACTAAAATCTAAAAGTCTCCCATATTGCATGGGGAAATTTACGTACAATCTCAATAATTTTCCACATTTTAGCCTGTTAAAAATTATATTGATTTTAAAGCATGGGCTACAAATTTTTTTATAATTACTTATTTGTGCTGATAGAAAAGGTCCAGCACCTGACACCACTTTAGTTCACAGAATCATTTAAGGAAATGATAAAATCTTTATCCAGGTGATGAATTCCAATCTCCCAGTTGTTGATGTGACCTCGAATGAACAGAAAAAGGTGAAACTTGAACAATGAAAATCAAATTTGATAAATAAAAATGAAAAACTAATGAATACCATGAAAGGAACTAAAAGATGAGGAATACTTGCTGTTAATAAAATAGTAAAGAATTTTTCTTTAAGGCACTTCAACTACTTCTCAAAGTTTTGGTACTAACCGTACTGTCCAGATTATACCTATTAATAACATATCCATTGTTAGTACTGCCACATTAACCCAGCTTCAATAATGTCCAGCAACAGTAGTGTCATTGTTACAACTGTTCAGTAGTGTGCCTGGTAAACATCATTTTCCAATTAATATGCCCATCCACCGGTAATGGTAATTACAACATGTCAAATATGATGATGCATAATTTTTTCAATCGTTTCGTCAAAGATTTAGAATTATTATTTGTAATAATTTTATTTTTCAATATTTTCATGAAAAATCTTTGGACTGCAGTAGTCAATGAGAACCTGCGGAAGCGGGCGGTAAAAAGTCGCAGAAATAATAATTTTCAAGCAACCGCTTCTTGAATCGATCAAACTTAGTAATTTTAGCCGTTTAGCCTATATCAATCAAAAGTTTACTTTAACCCAAACCGATTGGATATAATTCTGCGAATAGTGCTATTTCTGTCCTTTCATTGACTAAATCTTGATAAGAAACAATTCGAAGCAGTCACATTTATCACCTTTTTTGTTCTTTTATAAGTTTATTAGCCTTTATTAAGTTTATTTTAATTGGATATAATTGGCTTAAAGTGCTGGTGGCAAGTCACTTGATGCTAGTTCCTGCAAATGGAGCTATCGTCATTTTACCAGTGATTTATTTTTTGCAACCATATTATGAAACGCAATAAATCTTTTCGTAGCTGATTGATTCTATCGAATGGGCATTTTCTTGATTATGTGCCTATTGTTTGTTGTCCAACAAAGTCCATGTTCCTTTGATTACCAGCTCGACATATATTCACGAAACAATTCATCTACCACATCGTAGCAACTGCATTATTCAACTGCAAAGCAAGGCAGGAGTTTCTTTTATCTCTCCATAGTATCTGTGTGCGTGCAGACTGCAGCATGATTCCAAAATGGATGCACATTTTTTTTCTCCTCTCATGTGTATCACCTACTTTTAGTGCTGATCCAGCATGCACTACAGGAATAAAGCATCCAAATCCTGCTGTTCTTGCATGCTGCGCTAAAACTTGTGGAACCGCTTGCGGTGCAACGTAAGATTATGAATCTTCTAGATAACACCATCGTAAAATTTTTAAAATATATCAAATTAAAGAATATTATCTTTCAGCTAAAGACCTATCGAGTCCATTTATAGTGAATCTGCAAACTTTCATGCAACTTGTTACTTTACGTCATTTAAATATGGCAGTTTTTTTATCGTGTGGAGCGGTTGAACATTTCTTTTGCATATTCTTTAGCTATTGCAGTGAGGGTGGTGCTGCGAACTGTTGCGGGAATAGCATTATTCAAGCTGCGAAATCTTGCTTAACGAATGATCCTCCTTGTGTTATTACTGCGGCCACTGTCATGCCTGCGGCCACCGTAATGCCTGCGGCCACCGTAATGCCTGCGGCCACCGTAATGCCTGCGGCCACCGTAATGCCTGCGGCCACCGTGGTGCCTGCAGCTACCGTGATGCCTGCGACCACTACTGATCGATCGTGCAATAGCTTAGGTGGAATATTGAACGCTGATGGCTCAACTTGCTGTGCTGGATCCTGCGGACAATGGTTCGTATTTTTCTATACTTAAATAAAATTTATTTTCCTTTTTTTCCTTAAATTTAATGCCCTAGACAGGGTTTAAGTCTTAATTTAACGGGGTTATGGGTTCATAAGGACAAGACAAGTTTATCTCCAAGTCAGCACCAAATTGGTGGAATCAGCTATGAAAACAAGATGTCATAAATCTATAGAGGATGCATAGAATTATTTTATAATTACATTTATCTAAAATTTTAAAGCACCAATAAAGTTTTTTAATGCACCTTTGGCTTGAGTGGTCAATAGCTTACTTAGAGTGACTCTAGTTATACTTTTGGAGAACTTTTTAATGGAAAATTGAATTCTTGCTCAAATATTTTTTTAGCTGACATTACACAGAGGGTAAAAGTATAACTACAGATTATGATTTTTTGCTGCAGTGTAGAAAGAGAGGAATGTTCATTGCTTTGAACATCTTGATCATTCGGAAATCATTCAAAATATGACTTTTCGGTAAAAATTAGGGCATCATGAGCTGAAATATCATTAAATCATGTTTCTGCCCTTTTATAACCCCTTCATACTCCTCAACCATGAGTGGCGTATTCATTGTTCTTTAAATTATTCTTTTCACCTTCCATCTCTACGCACTCTTAACTTTATTTCAGTGGCAGTACAGAACATGACTTTTATGTTTTTGCCTCATGAAATCCTCTCCAGGTATTAGAGATGTAGTTGTTCTGAAATTTCTTCATTTTCTAACTCTTTATCTACTTTTATTTTTTAGTGGCGGTACAGGATGTGATACACGGCCAGGAGGTACTGCCTCTTGCTGTACAACCGCAGTCAAAACAGCTAATAAAAGCTGTCTAACCAACAACCCCCCCTGTATACAAGCCCTGAACCAGGTGCCTACTACACCTTTACCATCAACCGTGCTGGCTCCTGAGGCACCTACGTCCCCAACATTAATGGGCCGTTCGTGCCAAGATGCTAAGGGAATCCCCAATGCCGATAACACTGCCTGCTGTCCTGCAACTTGTGGTGCATGGTACGTTCGCAAATTTTTCTGCCTACATGAATTTGAATAAAACTGTTCTAAATCTATACTCGTAAGACACATAGGGTATAAGTTTTGAGGCAATCAACTGATTTTTGAATTTTATTTGTGTGACTCTGCAAGTTGATTCTGAATGCTATGCTCATCCAGCATCGATATTCATATATCTTATACAATGTTTCTCACCTATTTCAGTTTCTCTGCATTATTTCAGATATAATTTTGAATAACTGCTGCTAACCATATTACGGTTAGGTCAGTTTTTACGGTTTGAGATAAATTTAATTTTTACTGTTTTGTAGTTTACATATGTATACATATTATTTTAAAGTTTAAAGTTTGTGTGTGGTAACCCTGAAGGCATTTTTATTAAATGTATGCATGTATTTGGATTTAGTGATGGAGTTAATTGCAATGTTAGACGCATGCACGTATGCAAACTATTTGTATATACAGTAAAATTTAAACGAATCATTTTTGTCATTTTTTGTCATTTTATAACAATTGACTAGAAATTCAAATTATTTCCATTGAAAAACTTAAATTTTTTGGTTTTAGTGGTGGAGGCGGTTGTGAAGCAAGACCCGGTGGTGCAGCGAGTTGCTGCAGCAGCGCAGTCAAAGCCGGGGGCCAGTCTTGCAACACAGTGAACGCACCCTGTGTTGTTACTCTATGGCCTACGAATCCTGACCCAATAGCAGCGATTCAGCCATTGGTTGTAGTTACTGGGGAAAATAGAACCTGTGCCGGTCTCGGAGGAATTTTGAATTCCAACGGATTATCTTGCTGTGCAAATTCTTGTGGAACATGGTAAAATACAATGCATATGTATATGTATATGCGCATATGTTTAAAATTATTTAATCCACCGATATGCAGTGAAAATTGAATATATCTAACATATTCGATTTTTGACAATTTTCACTGTTTAGAAAGAAATGAAAAGTTACCTATAATAAAGTTCAGCATCAGATTTCAGGATATAGCAAATATCGAATACATTAAATGAGTTTGTGGTCCAGGCAGATTTGCGATATCTGAAATTCACTAAATGTCACGTACTGGTAATATTTTGATAGCACGAATTAAAACGAAGAAGCTAGAAAAATAGATTACATCAACAGAAATATGTTATGTCAACATGCCTAATTGGTTAAATTTTCCTTCTACACTAAGAAACTAAATTTTTAGTAACTTTTTTCAGTGGAGGCGGTGGCTGTGATGGACGACCTGGGGGGTCTAATTCATGTTGTGCTGCGCCAATTCTGACTGCCAATAAGAGTTGCACTACTAATCCTCCACCATGTGTTGATGATGGGGCTAAAACCACTGCAACTGTCAGCCCCGATGGGACAGTTGTGACGAATGATGTTACCGCTGCCACAGTAAGTCTATACTTGAGAATGCATACATACTGTATGCTGATGCCTGTTACACGTAATATTGATGTGTTCATACACATAAATTTGTGCCTGTGAGGCAGATATTTTTACAGATTTACAATACATACATACCTGCAATAAATGTAGGATATAATAGATTTATTGAAATGACAAAACCAGTTTAACATACCTGAAATCTGAAGTTAAACTTGGCAAAATTTGAACTCTTTGTTCATTCCTTTTAAAGGAAAATTTATAAAAATGAATTTGTAACATCTGAATTTTGTTCAATATTTTTAAAAACGTACTTTTACATTGGTGTTGAATGCTATTAATCTGAGCAAGAAAATCTAAATACCTAACAACCTATATCGCATACATCTGTTTCTGTTGTAGGGAAATGTAAAGCGACACATCGAGATTGCCTTATTTACAGAACCAACGCCATCACCAGCCACTCGTGAAGGGAAAATGGGGGGAGATAAGATTTTTGAAGGCCGTCTGCTGTTCCAAAAAATTTATGAATTGAACTATGCACAAATTATAACTACCTTTAACGAAGGGCTTAAGCCGACATTGAATTTGGAATTTTTAACAAATGATCCTGCACCAGTATTACCTAAAATTGTAGCAGGTGTGTTGTATTTGAAGTATTCTATTTTTACAAAAGTTTACTAATAGTAGCGATTTTGAAAGCTCGGAAGTTACAGAGATTACTAAGATGCTGGTTGGTTACTCATAAATTTTTTTATTTCGTTTGATAGGCGCTTATGATGCACAATTGAAAAAATTTGCTGCTGAATGTGCAGCAGGAGGCAGAGAATTTTGGATTCGAACTCTTCACGAATTTAATGGTATGCATATCAAATGTATCTACTTTGTTAACAGTGGTCTAGTATGATGGTTGCTATTGTTTTTGATGAAAATAAATTTCTTTTGCCATTTGACTTACCAGAAACTCCCCCCCCCAAATGCATTGATTCCCCCCAAAAGACAAGGAATATCCACTAAAATAAAGAATCCCTCCCAATAAAAGATGTGCTGTTGGAACGGGGGAACATCGGCTGGCACTTTCTTAGGACCAAATTCCTAATGTTTTTACATGAATATTTTAGTATTGAGTTTCTAAACTTTTATCCTAATTTTGGAATCGAACTCCTCACAAAGTTAATCGTACAGTTATTGAACACATTCATTACATCAATACTTTGTATAGTATATAAGCCAATTAAAACGTAAGTTACAAAGATTGTGTTAAACCATATACATAGTTTTCTATATATATATATATTTTAAACATTTTGTAAAAATTGCTCGTTATGAATGATTGTACACAAATTTTCCTTGGAGATAATGAATAGGCTATAAATCGAAAAGTGATAGAAAAAAGTTTTTGTCCTTTCAGGTCTGCAATATACTTCTGTAATGTCATAATTGTTCTTAATGCAGATTCATTAGTAATATTTATTCTTTTCAATTTTTTAAATTTAAACTGCTCAATTAAAAGAAGACTATGAACCAAAAAGCTGTGAATGTCTTTTGTTTGCCCTTCCAAATCTGCATTACTTCTTTTGCTATTTCATAATTGTTCCAAATGTATATTTTTTCTGGTTTTAGGAAATTGGTATCCCTGGGGCCTATTATATTCATACTGGAATAAAATGGATAATACTGTGGATTTGATGAAGCAATCTCTAAAGAAAATTATTGGAATATTCAGAGCTGCTGGAGCACCTGTCAAATTTCAGTTGAATATCAACAATGGAAATGGTGAGTTTACTCTTCAGTTTTCTATTATTTACCAAAAAAACCCTAAAATTTGTTTGCTTACCATGTTGCTCTTGCTAGCGTGATTTTTGTGTAGAGCATTATATTATGTAAGTTAAGCAAGTAACTAGCATTTAGGTAATATCCATATACACACTGTTTCCTCTACCACCAAAAAATTTGACGGCCACGTTAGACAGATGACTTTTTTTACAGTATTACCTTTTTCTAAGATAGTTGTGAAAATTGTAGAAAATTCACTGAAATTTTTTCTTCAGCCAATAATGACCCTAGACCAATGTCGGCGTTTTGGCCCGGAACAGAGGGTATTGATGCAGTGGCTATTACACACTATAATAGAGCCTATGCAGGGCCTTGGCATCAATATACACAGTCGTTTTATGATGGATTTAAAGATGCTTACAAAGAGGTATGTATATTATCATTTTCACCTTTTTACTATCAATTTTGTATATTGCTGTGGGTTTTAATTTTTACTATCGTATTTCCTTTTTGCTAACAGTTGCTCTTCTTTATTTATGCATCATGGCAATACTATCTCAATTGCTAGCAACTACTGTTCAACTACATTGCTAGTATAGACTGATTGTTTGAGCTATTTCTTGTTTCTGTATCATCGAATGCATATTTATTATATGTAAAACTAAATGTTTTTGTTTTTTTTAGCTTACTGCGCTGACAAATTTACCCATTTGGATTGCCGAAACAGGTATTGAGTTTTTGAAAATGGTCTTATATAAGATTTGATTTATTGATGTGTACATGTTCTATGTAAAAAATCATATCTATCATCTTCCCCTAAATATATCTTCTAGGTAATATTCCTGAACCGTTTTGGATATTACAGATTTAGAAACTGAATCTTTATGTTCTATTTTGTAAATTAAACCAAATGGAAGAAAATTTATATGAATAAAATCCATAAGCGTTATAATTGAACTGTTCCAAAACTCAAATTCTTACACACTAGAGCCTATGTTCACAGTGCATACAACTACTCATTTCAATTATTCGATGGACGAATTTTGAAAATATTTTTTTTTAAAACTAGGAACTACTAGTTACAATACAGACAAGCCAAAGTGGCTGACTGAAGCGCTTACCAGCATAGCTCGTGATTTTCCGAGAATCGTTCAAGTCACATATTTTGCACATAATAAAGCTGACGAAGGGGTATGGTTAGATTGGGACTTCAATAAAGATGCGGTATGTATATATACATTCATAGGTGCCTATATATGTATATTTTCATACTAAGCTATTATGTTAGTGTGTAAACTTTGAAAATAACGAATTTGTCGGATAATAAATTGTTTTACCACAAAAATCCAAAGTCCAACTTATTTTGTTCAATTTTTAAAAGCACATTCGTTTTATTTGAAGTTTCATGAATATCAAGTTATACAAAATAGTTGATTTGACAAGAAAGATACATACATTGAGTCGTTTATTATGTTTGTAAATTTTTTATCATCTGTTATTAACATGCTACTAACATGGCTTTGGATTATTTTCTATTCCTAACATGCAGGATTATTGGGGATTCAAAGAAGGATATAAAGCCCTTAAATCCATTGCAGAATAGCTGTATCGAGAGATCGTTTTTGTATATGTGTGTACGACAGCTACCTATGCAACTATTTTATGTATGTCGGCTATTACAGTGTACAATTTTTAACTCACCAAATCTGCTTGCAGAGGTTTTTAATTTGAAGTTTGTGTTTATATTGCTTAATGCAGCTGACATAACTTTAATAATACATAATTTTGTTTTTTTCATGTGTTTTTTTTTTCGTTGTGGAATGTATGGATGAGCATTGTGCAAGTTAGGCTATGCACATATTTTTGGATTTATAAATTATAAAATTTTTAAATGCTACAATGTGAGAAAGTCTATATAGAAATTTTCATTTCTTCTGCTGAAATAAAATATCATCGTGCCATGTTCAACTCACAAAAAGTTCTCAATATGAAACTGGGTCACCCAGTAGGATTCATCCGAATAGTAAATGAACTGTTTGGGGAAAACAAGTCAGAAGTTTTCTACGTGCCAAACTTTTATAATATTAATTTTCATATTTTAACTTTGAATATCTTAAAATATTTTTCAGATATGTGAAAAGTTTGGCACGTAGAATTTTCGAATGTATGAATTAGTTACCCTCCAGGTTTTAAATTTGCACATAGTTTGATAGACCGTTGTCTCTACTTTTTTATTCATTCGAAAAGTATATACACTTATTTAGTTAAGCACAATCTTTATGTTAAGAAGGAGAAAATAATTTTGCTTCCATAACTCAAACATTGTAAAGTCAGTCTTTTTGATGGCCCCATTATAGCGGAAATATAGTATAACAATTGGAAAGCTCTGCTGCTTGCATTGGTATTTACTAGAGATATATATGTTTATGATTGGTTCTGTGTGCGGAAAATTGTGCAAAATGGAACATTTATTGCTTTTTTGCACTTTAAGCAGTTGTCCAAACAGAAACAATTATATTCATAATACCACAACAAATTTCATCTCTGTTCAAGCCGAGCAATAAGTTTTCTGTTCGAGTTCATTTATTTCGCTATAATATTTGACAACTGAAATTTTCATTTTATGCATTGGTGAAATTAAAAAAGACCTTGATTTCTACCTTTGACACAATATCATTGGACAATGAAAAGAAAGAGCTTAAACTCAGTATGTTCTTTAGATTTGCCTTAGCTATTGGTTCTAACAAAGTAAAGAAAAAAATTCCATAGCCCGTACAATGAAAGAAACTATTTCTATTCTATTAGATAATTGTGCATAAAGATCTATAATTTTTATTGCTTCAATAGCTACAAGATGTGAAATAAATTACAATGCAGGTACATCAATTCTTCTCTGATGCAACTGATTATAGTCATAGTTGAGTTTGACAAAGTTGACCATGGCATGAATATATCGATGCTTTCAGGTATCGTAAACTTTTTATGGTCAAGATATTATACACGAATGGAACTTTGACTATGATATATTTGCTATGTGCATTCTTTTTGCTTTTTTGCTTTGGCAGTGCTGGGTGATGCAAGCTCATAACCACAAAAACATGTTGATGTTCTTGTACTGTAAACGAACATTGGCCCCACCATCTTGAGACAATGCTCTACTATCTAGCACTAAGCTAATCAAAAGCTTCATTTTATTCTGGAACCTATTCTATATCATAAACATACTGGTCACTGATTTTGGGATGCTGGATTAACATTCGTTTGACAACATAGTAACTTGTAGCCAGTTGTTTCAAATGACAAAAGTTATCAGAGTTCTAGTGATTACTCTTACCATTCATGTTTAAAATTATTGTCTATTACCTGTTGCTAGTTTAAATTTGAAACTATAAACCTATATTTCAACCCACAGTTCTAAATAACTAGAACATTTCTGTCCAACAAAATTTTAGCAATCATATTCCATGCAACTACTCAGATCCTATCTGATCATTCACCTGATACTACATTTATGTGGTTTGTATGATGAAATTTCACAAATTTTAATTTAATTTGAATGATTTTTGATGCTGTAATTGCACCTTTAAAAATGCAATTACGAACTGATTTCTGGTTTTGCCTTCAATTTTTTCATCACTACTTTTCTTTCATCTTTTGACAATATTGTTTTCTGGCATGGTATAGTGTTGAGAGTTTTTAGCCCTTGCACGTTGAATGCCATATATTTTTCTCATATCTTATCACCAGTATACTTTTTTTTCCTTCTCCTCAACTTTTTTTTGTGTAGGTATTATCTGATAAAAAAGGAGAACAATTTAAATATACAATGCACTGAGATTGGGATCAAAGTGCAAGGCTAGTCAGTAAGAAAGAAAAGATAAGACAGGAAAAACAAGTGCATGTTATTGAATATAGACACTACTTATTGCATGCTATTGGAGCATGTTGCTTGAAGCGTACTTCATCTGGGAGAAGTAGATAAAAGTGCAGTGAAGTGGAAAACATTAGAACAGAGTTTGGGAATAAGTAATTATAAGTATGTAATTGCACAACCTCTTTGGGTTTTCCATACAGACTTGAAGAATTGTGGAGATGAACTGTTGAGTTGGAACCATAGAGTTGTAAAAAAATACGTAGACAGATACAGATCATAGGAATGGGTCACGGGTCACATCTGGAAAGGGAATTGCAGCAGTAACTTATAGAAATCTTGACATTATCATCTTATCATTGCTGCAGTCATAGTGCCATGGCACTTTTTGCTCCATTCTTTAACTGTTAATACAAGTAGATGAGGTGTTATATTTGCTTAACAAACATTTCTTTTTTAAGTTGATATGCGTTTATCTCTCTTCATTTAAGGTAGTTGGAAGCCATCACCAAATCAATTGTGAAAATGGGCTTGTCATAAACCCTGGTTGCTGTAGTCACCACAATCATTCAATGTATTTATGCAATTGTAACATTTTTTTGTGATTGAGATGGAAATATAGCTTTAAACTATTCTAGTAATTCTGTAATATTTTATTCAATTTTTTATGTTGATGCTTTTTAATGTCATATACAAGGTATTAAGTGATGCAGTTTAAGTTAGACATTTTGTACAGAGTTAACTGATCTGTCAGAGCTAAAACTTAAAACTTTTTCTGTACAAAACACTCAGCATCAAAGTAACTGTGGAATTGATGGAAATTGCTCTACATTGCATGTTCAGTTTTAACATCAATAAAGCATGATAATTTACCAGTTAAATTAAACTCGTCAACAGTTTCTGTTATGTCCAATACCTTATCATGTGTATTTCCCACTCCTCTTCAGTATGTATCAAGTTATAACATAATCATGGAAAATGTCTTGCCAAAGTGTTAGAAATGCTTGTAATTTCTTTTTATTACAGCTGCAATATGTTTTGCAGCATTTATAAAAACAGTAGTATAAAAGTTTCTGGATAAATGTGCTGCATTTCATTTCGGTTTGGACTGTGTTTTACCTTGGAATTAAGATTATTAGGTTGTATTTATAGAACTTCCTAACTTCAAACAATACAAATTAAGTTATTAATGTGCATTTTTTATTCTTGTTACTTTGTGTTTTTGTTTGATATCATGACAAAGAAGTTTCTGCTAAATCCAAATTTATTGAAATTTTAGCAGATGCTGTAAAGAGTCAATACAAGAGTAAATTCACAGAAAGCTGAAACCAGCTCAAGAGTATTTTTAAACCTATGGCTAGAAAGTTCTTGAAGAAAGGATACCATATTTTTTATTGATGTTAATAAATGTAATTGTTTTGCTTATAGACTGATTCAACTCAAATACTTTTTGCTGATGCTAGTTTAAAAAAAACTTGAATAAAAATATTTAAAGTACAACCAACTAAGTATTTCATAAAAACGTGTCAACTAGATTTATTATTGCTTGGTCTTTTTAGTTGATTAAGGTACTTTGGTGTATGTGTTATGCAAGAAGGACTTGCTTGAAAATTGTGCTACAAAGGAACAGTAGGCTTTGCAAATATTTGTTACTCTATAGGTACCTCTTCTGTAACCTTAAGTGGAGCTCAAATTTAATTTACTGGTGATATATAAAATTTTTTTTGGTGTACTTTGTTTCTAGTGAACTGAGTAAGAACTGAATTTTTATGAGCATAAAATATAAGGAATTCATTTTAGGCAATTATTGTAATGAGACTACTTTTTTAGTAACTACTGTCTTTTTGTCAAGTTGAATTTTTATTCATATCACATAAGCAGTAGAATTCATTGGTTATATACTATTTACTTTTTAAAACTACTTTTTTAATAATGCAATTTGATAAGTCACTTAGTTCTTATGAATAAAATAAATGTTCATTGATAAAAGACATTTTTCTTAGACTCAATTAAAAAATTTTTTCTACAAATCAGCACAAACTTCAAAAAGTATTCTTTTAACAGTATTTTGATATTTTCAATTTTTCAAAAATTGGTTTATATTCTTATCTTATAATGACTAAATGGTTGTTAGGAACTAACTCCATTGAGAGTTAGTTTTTATTTCTATGTAGCTGAAGTATGATTCATGTTTTCATTTTGGTTTCAGTTTTGTTTCAGTTTCAGTTTCAGTCCCAAGATACTTCAAAGAACTGAATCCTGTTCTTTATGTTACTATGTTTTGTGTTGCAAAAGTTATCTCACTTTCAGCAACACATGTGGGTTAATATCAAATACTTCTTCTATTTTTGTTATTTGTTGTGTTTGTATTTTTCTAACAGTGGTGGTGATGCAGAAATATGGTGTCTATATGTTGGATGAAGGAAGAAGAAGGGTATAGTAATATAATATGTTAGTAATACCTTTACAGATAAAGTGGCTCTGTGGGGGGAATGTTTGATGTATGGCAGAGGGCAGACAAACAGCAAAGCAAAGATCAAAGTTTTATTAAACTGTAGAAAAGTTAGGAAGAATGAACAGAAACACAAGACTGAATAAATAAACACGTCTTTGTTAGCTCTTGCAATATACCCTCTTGAAGTACCCTTGAAATTGGCTCTTTGGTGAATCTTGCTGCATCTTCTGCTTCATAAGTAAATGTTGTAATTTCCATCAGTAAGCTTGTGACAATTCTAGAATTATTCAAGTAATTCTAAAAAATAATCTTTGGTGGAAATAAAGTGGAGTAATTGGTAATAAGGCCAGTTCAAGTGGAATTATAGTTTGATGATAACTTCTGGAATAATGTCAAGTTGGTTGAAGCAGAGTTTGAAGTGGAATAATATACGGTAAAGAAGAGTTTTGAGGGAGCATGATGAAAATAGAATCATTCTTTCATCGGTTGAACTGGTTGAAGAAAATAATCCAGGAAGTTTCCAATTAACCATAAGAGAGGTGGCATGTGGCAAATTGTAGTGTAGAACAAAGGATTCCATAAAGGATTTTGAGAAAGGTGTTGAAATAAAGGGTTTGGCACTTAAGGCACAATTAGGATAAAAGGTGCAATGAGGTAAAAGGGGCAAAAAGGTGAGAATGGTATAGGCAAAATATAAGCAAACATATGCAATCATTAGTGAACATAGTTTAGCAGTTATGCCATAACAACTTAAAAAGATAGCAGGACTGGCAAGTATCCTGACACTATAATTTATAAGAAGTAATTTCAACATCCAAAATTTAAGACGTTTAGTCAAGTCAATTTTCTCAATTGCACAAGAATGTTAGGACTACAACTATGCCTTAGATCTGCATGTTTTAGAATATTTTATATTTTGTGTTCTGTATCATATTGTCAGGATCTAATATGTTCCGCCGTGTTATCCATGTATGTATTTCTGTTTGTATTCAATTCTTTCAGGGAGTTGTGGTAATACAATCTAATTTGACTTGTATGAGTATGGAATAAGTTGTAGAATGTTGACTAGATTCACTCTTGTCAATACAGCCAATGAGATAATAATATAGTAGTATACGCATAGTTTTCCATGCCTTGTATTTTCTGGTTTATTATATGTATATACAATTCATTGGTCTTGACACATATTTTTGTATGACTCCAAAAATCAGTCCATGGATATTTTGTTCTGTTCTAACTTGATGATGCTTTACAAACCAAACAATGGAAATGTGTCTAGTCATCAAGTTCAAGCTAGCCATAAATTATTCTTTTATATATTTTATATTTATGTTTTCATTCATCAATGAAAATACACACACAAACACATAGCACAAGAATTAATAAACTTGCTTTCCTTTTCTTTCTCTTGTTTTTTTTATTGCTGCTGATCCATCTTCCTCGCTTTGTAAACTTTCCTTGTACAATATGCTCTAGTTTCCTTAACCTTATTTCAACTCAAGTCTTGACAAAAAATATTTTTACAAATCATGTTCGTGAAGACAGATATGAATTTTTCTTTTAAAAATTCCCCAATACAAGCATAGCAGTGTTTTAGTAGACAAAAGTACATGTATTTATTATACTTCTATGCATAAACCATGTAGATATATTTCATGACAAATCTTGCAACCTAGAACCCAATTTTAAAAATTAAATTTCTTTTTTTTCACCAATTCTGATACTTTCTTTTAATTTCATTTAGTGTAACTAGATGACCTTGTCCATGATGATGTTACAGTTTAGGTTGTAACTAACGCCTATTAAGACAATAATAGACAAGACACAACATACAAGAAAACAATATATATTACGCGTGAGTTGCGAAGAATGAACTACTTCACTACTTATTATATAAAGACTCAATATAAACAAGTCGTTTCATATTGACTCAAACTAAATGACTCAACCCGCTATTCTACACAATCCGGATCTTTACTTTGTATCCTTACAGATGATTGTTGTCTCTACAGTTCAATGATTCCTATCTTCATAAAAGTAAATTTTAATTTTTTTGTGGGCAATATCATGTAGTTACTTGTCTATAATAGACTTTGATATTGTTTGCAAGGTAAATGATACTCTTTTTTCTTTTCATGAGCTATTTGAGGTATAGTTTTTTCATATAACCTCTATTTTCTTTTTTAAGTCTTTTAATTTATTTTTTATTGATGATTGATTATGACCAGAAGAATTTACTTCTGCTCATGGCTGACCAAACACTTTTTGCATACACTTGAAAGCATCTTACCTTTTTCCCGTTGCTACTTTTTCTATAATAAATGAATATAATTTCCTATATGCACTATCATTTACCTGTTATTACCATGAAATTAAAATTTCAAGCTAAGAGTAAGAATAATAGTTGTAAGTAGCAAGTTCAGTTGATGTAGAGATCTGTTTATTTGTAATTGGTCCACACATATGTCATCAGCAGTAAAATATGCTGTTGTAAGCACCAGTAATACTATGTATTAAAATTTTTTTGCTATCTGCTAGAAATGTAACGCAACATAAACACAAGAAATTTGTGACAGAATACATATATTATTGCTAGGAATTAACTCCCTTAGGGATTAATTCTATTTTTATAGCTGCAGTCAGTTTTCATTCATAACGTTCCAGCTAAATTGGCTGCACAGATGCCAGTAGGGTTATCTATTTTGTTGTGTTAATAATGTTAGCTCACTTCTATCAACACAATTAGTGCACAATAAATATACACATTTCTGTCACAGCTTCTTGTGCTTTGTTTTATATTTCTAACAAATATTACATCATAAATTGTGTTGATAGAAGTCAGAAAACTTCAACACAGCAAGATATCACTTACTGAAACATGTTTTCATAATCTAGACTGGAACTTGTTCTCATAATCAGAACTGAAACTTCAACATAGAATTAGGAGAAATGCACCGCAGCTACAGAATAGAATTAACTCCCTTAGGAGTTAATTCCTGACACCATCATACTCAGATTTCTGCAAATTAGGTGCAATCCCTAGGACTCAATTGTATACTTCATATTTGACAGTCCTGCTTGTATTCTTTCTTTAGCAATCATTTTACTTTTAACTTTCTTTAGAGTTATCACTCACTTTTTACTACAATCTCCCTTGAACTAACAGATTTTACTTAGATACCATTTGTTAAGATGAATAAAATTTTTTTCATATCGATTTCAGAATATAAAATCTAAGTATTTATGCATTCATCAAAAGCTACATGGTATTTGTTGAATAATAAATGAACTTGTAAGATAACATTGTGAAGAGTCTGTAAACTGTGAGAGTGGACTTTGCTATTTTTTCTTGTTGATAAATTTTGATCAATTGACTGATATTTTTCTCGGTCCAAGTGCTGAAATCATGCATATAGCTTCTGCAGAGTTTAAGCAATTTGAATTTTCAAAATCTTCTGAGTTGTTATCGGGCTGATCAAAAGTAGCGCTCATTTGACATCAATATTGGCATTCATGCAGAATGTAAAAATGTCATTTTTTGCATTTATTCACATATAAAAAATTAGAGTTCACAGATTTCCACCCTTATACGAAAATGTGTGCATACTTCTGTCCATTCAAGTGTTACTAGCATTGAAAGATATTTTCATCTTGGAGTTGAGTATGATTGAATGCAATTAGATTCAAAATATAGTGTTCTGATCATTTTTGTTTTGGAAAAAAAATGTTACATGATAGTGGTTCATGGCTTTTCCAGGTCGACGCCGCATTGACAGTTAACTATCAGTTGATTCAGATTTTTTATAAAAATTGTTCCAAACAAAGACAGTAAATTTTCAGAACCGTATTTTCGGTATTAGTCGAGATTGACCCCCCAAAATACTACAAAAATTTGCATTTCCACATTAGATTCTGTCAAAGGAAATTTTTTTGGATTTCGCCGAAAAGAGCAAATGAAATTCATGAAATTTTCCTGATATTCTTACATCACGTCGATGAATTCAGACACAAATGTGCATCTTCCTCACCGAGTTTATCGTACGAAAAGGAGTAAGTTTGTTTGGTGCATCATTTTCTTAACCTTTCTACTAAGAATTTCGCGAGCAATAACATTATCGTGAAAAATCAACTTAAATAGTTGCTACCTGAAAAATATGAGCACACGTATCCATCCTTTCGTAACTTTAAGTGTTTCATATAAAATTTATATTAGATTAGCTATTAATTTATAAGCTCTCCTATCCTTATTGTGTAAAAAATTGAAAGCACAATATACAAATTAATATTTTAATATTTTATACTCCAATTCACATAAGTTACTTTCCGGGGGAGAGTTTTTTCAACATTTTGATTCGATAATGGAGATGTAATTAGTGCAATTCATCATATTGTATAATAATTTATGTAGTGAGATTTGTTCATTTTTTGTGATCAATCAGATTTTAATGATGCAATTTCAGCCTCATTTGAATCTAGTAATATTAAGATTTCCGCTTTTTTAGTTTTCTAGGCTTAAAAATTAAACTATTAGCGGATGCAAAATGACACTAATGCAGTTCTACAGATTGCTGCTATTGGCAGGCAACCCTCTCTCATGGCAAATATGGTACGACAAATCCTTTTATTACCATGCATGTCTTATCTATCTATCTTGAAAGCTGTATTTTTCATGTGAAAAATATGATATTTTACGCACCTGCTAGGAATAAAATTAACAAAAGTTTGAATTTATGAACTTTTTACAGTGCTGAAGATTACTCATGCACAACGCTAATAAGTGCATTCATAAATTCAATGAAACTCTTAATATTTCAAGCAAATTATATTTACATACAAAATTCTAGTCTTCTCTTATAAAAGAAAAGGCGTTTATATAGGATTCATAAGCATTTTTTATAGCTGAGATGAAAAATATCAAAAACTCTTTGACTAGCTGGAATTTTTTGTTTGCGCGATGAAACTTTTTTCAATTATACGCGATTTATCAAATGAGTGGTCACATGCATATAGAGTTGAATAAGTGTCCAATAAAATAATATCCAATTATAAAATTTGAATAAAGTATATGTGCAATTTTTTACATCAGATTCAATATTAATTTAAAAAATAAGTCATTTAGATTTAACTGAAGATTGATTCAGAACAATGGACAAAGAGTAATTTCTAGGGCTGAACTTCAAAAAAAGCTATTACTAAGTTTTTATCTGCTTATTTAGTCTGTATCAATATAAAATACTCTGTAATTAAAGAATAAATGGCTAGTGCTAACCCCCGACAATGTTTTGTATTTTATAGATGAGTTCAAATGGTAATGCCGCTACCTGCATACATTTGAGCATATCATCTAAAGGCTTAACCACCATGAATGTTACACCTCATTTGAACCCGTTTGTTGTTGTTCACCTTAAAAATGAAGATGGCTCATGTAGCGAAATTGGACGTACAGAAATTATTGCCAATAGCTTAACTCCGATGGTAAAAATTAATATTCTTTAAAGTGTATTTTCCTAATTTAGTGGTTATATATTTTGTCACAAGGTAAAATGAAAATTCATTTCCATGCTCTTTGGCGTATTTTGCTAGTTTGGTAAAAACATATTTTGTGCATATGTGCATATGTGCATATGAAACTATATGCATACATTGAATATATATATGAATATAAAATACCTTAAATTTTAAAAGTGAGGTAATATATAATATTCATATAATTTTCAAAAGTCTGCTAGATATGCCTAGTCATATTTGTTTACACTGATGCAGACCAGCGTAGTATATTTCCGTGTATTAGCTATTATTTTAATGAGTAATTACAGGGCAGTTTTCTCGGTCAATTCTGTATTGAAATAAAACTGTGTGCGCTGATCTTTGATATCATTCTATCTTTTTCTCACTTTTCTGTCTCTCTATCTCTGAGTACTATCAACCACTACTCATAAATTGGTTATGAGCCTACTGCGCTTCTTCTGAATTGGCATATTTATATATATTTGTGTACACATGAAAGAATGGCTTTGATTTTTTTACTATTTTTGCAAGGAATATGGGTATGCTTTCCTACATAGACTCTTAAATTCTTTTTGTGGACTTGTGAACTGTACTATGAAATATCTTCTATAATACCTACATATTTCACGCAACATCAAATACTGAAAATTTTTTCGTACACAAATCAAATAAACATGTGATTTTAAATGTGAGAATTTAATCTGCTCAATGCCACAACCATTATATAACGATTTCAGAATGTGATGAATTATATCTATTATGTAAAGCAGTTGCTGAAATATTATGTGGTCCATGAGGTGTTATCAGTTTATCATCTAGCGGTACTTCATCCGTTCGCTGTTCATCCTCTTGTTTTTGCTTGAATGAAAATTTAATGGAAATTTTTCAGTTTCTTTTTTGAAATAATTTTTCTATTTTCTAGTTTGCTGTGCATAAAAAAAGTATTTTAAACCTTATCCTTCAATATTTTTAGTTCAAATTAATGAGTTGTAAGTGACTGGATTTGAAAAAATCTCTCAGAGGTAACTTTATGAAATATCAAGCATTTTAAAATTTATTTAATCAATGTAGCTCTGCCAATTATATTCCTTAACTGATACCATCGGATTAGAGTTTTCGATATGCACCAGCAAATGGAAGCAATTGAGTACCTATGCTATCAAATGTCATAGAATATATCATTGATTGAACCATCAATAAATGAAAATCATCTTTATTTTTACTTGCAGTGGACTAAGCAAATTTACGCGGATCATTTATTTGAGAAAGATCAGATTTTACTTTTTGAAGTATACAGTGCTCTGGGAAGTTTTTCTTCAAATGATGCAACTCACTTGGTTTTGAACCAACAGGTTGGCTCAATTTAATGTATTTCATGTGCCTAGTAATTTTTCCTTCTAGTATTTCTAAACTGTGATTGATTCTTGAACAGTAATCCAGTCATGAACTGTACATTGACTATTGATCTGTTTTTGAATTGTAGGTTTGACTATAAACTCTATTCAAGGCATGAACTGTCGTTTGCTGATTTGTTAGTAAACTGTAGCTTTTAATATAGCTGTTATTGGTTCATATCTGGTCTACAAATCTAAACTGTAATCAGAGCAATTAAAGTATTTAATCAGTTCAAATAGATTTTATGCATTAGAATGCTTGATTCTCATTCCAGTTTACCTTTAAAAGTGTCTGAAAACCGGTAAAAATGTTTATTGTACTATTAATGACTGATATTCTTGGTATTTTTAGTACTTTACTAGGCTACGTGCAGCAGTACTGCTGATTGGTGCTAATAAAACACTTGAAAATAATTTATAATTTATGTGGAAAATTTTAAAAATTAGTGTTTTTCACTAAAATGTGTGGGTCTATGTGAATCCTTCGATTGACAAAGTATAACCGTTTAAGTTTATATTTTTAAATTTGCCATTCATTCAAGCATCTTTTACTTCTGATCAGATTAAAATAACAGAGTTTAGCACTTTCAATATTTTTTAAATCCCATTGGCATTTATTTAATTGCAATATTGCAGTTTTTCCCTAAATATAACGCAACGGCAATTTCAAATATTTATTCAAGATTAGTTGCATAAACTCTGGAAAAATACTTATTGAATTAAATCACAAATTCAATCTTTTGCATGTAATGATGCATTGGTACAAAAGATTCTGGCATAATCATAATTAAAAAGTAGTTATCAGACTATTGGTCATTTGTCATCTAGTGTATCATTTGCATCTTGTGACTAGAATAAAAATGCATTGTTTTTAAAGCAATCCAAAAAATGCAGAAATTTTTTACCAAAAAGATTTAAAAATGAACAAGTTGTGATTTCTGTGGCATATAGATACATTTAAAATTTTGTATGATTTTCCACAAGTTTTTTAACGATTTAATTAAGTTGGCTAAAAGCTCTAATAGATAAGAGCAATTTTATTTAGTCAGAATACAGCAGAATTGAGATTTTGGAAAGTTTTACACAATATTGACAATATATCGTTTGCACCTATTATCTCTACAATGTGGGCTATAAAATACTCAATATTTACCTTTTACTTAAAACCCATTTTTTTTCTAGAGAAAATTTGGAGTTGCAGAATGTTCCTTATCATTGATTGTTAGCAATGGGAATTGTGGTGGTTCAAATGTGCAATTACATCCTTTTTCACCTGAAGACGGGAACGGAGACTTGGGAGATATACATATTGCTGCTGAAATGGTAGCTGATTCTTTGCTGTACTATAAACATAAAACCATATTAAGATAAGCTCTGTAATAAAATCATACTCCTCCATAAACTTGATTTTTCTCGATACTGCTTTAAAAGTTTCATCTAAAAGGGGGGATAGACACTTAAATATATGTTTCAAGCTGTACATTTTTATTTGCAAAGTATTATTACGCTTGACTTTACTACATAGATTAGTTCATGTCAATATTTAACATTCCATAAACTGATACTGTCGGTTACACCAAAAAACTATCAGTTGATCGAATATATCGGATATGAGGTATCGGTGTACATCAGCAGAGATTGATCGACAGGGTCTAAAGCTATTGGTAAATAGAATATATATTTATTTATCCATCAATTATTTATATATCAACTGCATAAGTCCCACAAGCAAGCACTAGTAAATTGTAACCGAATACGTCACTCTTAGTTTTTTGTTCTAGAACAATGTAATAGTAAAAGTATGCTTTTATAATTCTATATTGGTATTACTGATATTTACTAGCAAGAATGCTTACCTTTAATGATTATTATTCTAGCAGATATAGAAGCCTTTTGACTTAATATACATGAAGGTATTGGTGGTATACTGGTGGATACTTAAAACATAAAATTTTTCTCAATAATTCATTCATTTTGTGATCAACATTTTTGTTTATCAACCAGTACATAAAAAGAATGGAATTGTTTTAATTGTATTATTGCAACTGAAGCAATTAAAAATAAAACTCAATTCATGTTATTGAACAATGCTGGCTACTGCGTAAGATCCTAGTTCACTCATTACCTTTATAATCCAAAAGAATCTACTACCTATGCATAAATCATTTGTTCTTTGATTTTATATGGGTAAATAAGTTTTTTTACATAAAAAATAAATAATGCCACAATTATCATTATGCTAAAAACCTCAGTGTACAGATTTCCATATTAAATGGAGGACTTAGGCAGGTCCGGTGTACCACTGAATTCTTATTATTCTTAGACATTGCTCTACTAGAACCCTATTCATGTAACTTATAAAATGCATGAATTGCATTAAATCACTTAACATCAGCTTCAAACTATCATTTAAAAAAATATATCACGCTGAACTTGATTTACCACTGGACACAGTATAGTTTTGATAAGGTGTTTCAATTGGTTTGCTATGTTTTGGTGCAATGAATTGTTAGGTATTTTGATACCAATAAAGACCTTCAATTTAAGTTCTTTTATCATTCTGAACTTACCAAGATGTGCTTAAAATTACAGATTAGTATAAACTACTTTTTCACCTGCCTTTTGCTCAGATTGGAAACAGCAACTACGAAGTATCAATGTCTATTTCTGTAAAAAATCTTTGTAAACTTCAAGCATACTATATTGGATGGAATTTCCCTAATCCTTTTTTTACCATAAGTCGGGAACTTGAAGGATGTTTATACATGAACTGCTATAAATCAGAAGTAAAAGAATCCACAATAAGGTGATACTACACATAAATATATGCACGTATATTTATTATATATATAGTAGAAATGTCCAGTAAAAATAGTGCTGTATTTTTATGTACTAATTTAGATTTGTACTTGTGGATAGGAATATACGTAGAAAAGCTTAAGAATGTATACATATTTTTGAAAATGCAAACCTCTTCATGCCAACTTTTACATGCTGGCAAATACATAAATACAGCATGCTTACAAATTTGCACTCTAATATATATATATATATATATATATATATATATGATAACATTGATACTGATGCATACATACGTGTACATTCATCCACATGTGATAATGCTTCTGGTTATTATAGGCCTAAGAAGTATCTTGTTAAAATGCAGTAGTAAAATTTGCAGTGGCATTTGTTTTCTTGTGGTACTGCAAAGTTTCAAACACATAGCAAGCATTAGCAATTAAGCTGAAAAATTTAATGTTTACTTTTCAGTCCTGAGTGGGATCCGTTTTCAAAGTCTCTAGCTACTTTAGCTGGTGGCAATAGAGAATGGCCATTGCAATTTAAAGTGTGGAATAAGGAGAAAAGTGGCAAGCCCATATTATTATGTTCTGTTGCTCTGACCATCGATGAGCTGGAGAATCGATCAGGCAACACAATTCGAATGAAAAAAGAAGTAAGTACCCATTACCTTTTTATTAATCTGCAGGACTAATAGAGAATAAATTTTAACTCTAATTTTCAAGGAATATTTTTATATATTTAAATGTAAGCCATTATCACAAAAAACTATTGCTATACCATAAAATAAGGCAAACAAATTGCCACAACAGTTTGAACAACTTAATTTTGGATTTGGTTTGTTCATGGGCTATAGTAGTTTTCTCAAGATAAATACCTTATAGGTGATCTAAATCTAGCCGTATGAACATACCACTCTTGCTTGTGAACAAATAAAAATCAGCAAAACATGGTTCAAATTCAGTACCCTCCAAAGTTTGACATCAAGGTTTGCCTCAAATATGTTAAGCTTGCTTCAGTCCATGTAAATATTTTTGAGGTTTTAGTATCGTGTCAGATTTTAAATCATTACTAGTGTAATTAGGCTGTTTTTAAGCAGGAAAGTTAATGGTACATAGATAAAATTTGACTCTATGAGTTTGTAAAAATCTGTGGGATAACATCATAGAACTGTTGTTCAGAACTGAATTCGATGCCAATAATTTCACTCAAGTTGCGAACAATCAACAGTTTTAAATTGATAATGTTACTATTCATCATGTTTTCTGTTTTCTCTTCATTGGCTGTCAGGTGTTGCTTTAGCCAATTGTGTTTCAGCATATACCTTTTTACATGAATGCTGAGTAGTATAGCATACAATCTAGTATATTATTATGGAGTACCCTTCCAGAACACATGTTCAACTTAAAGTATAACTGGCCACCTCAGTTTTTATATGACTGAGTATCGTTTTTTGGTTTATCTGCTGTTGTTCTAGTTTTACTAACTTGTCATCAACTATGTATAAAAATGATACATCAACATCAATCTACACTTTTAATTTGACGCATAAAAAGTTTGCATACAAATTTCGTTGGAAAAAATTGATGTGCTACACTGTTGCTGTATTGATTTGATGAAAATTGAATGTTTTAGTAAAAAATTACTATTTTTTAATGGCATGAACATGACATGTACCTTCTGAAATGGATTTTTTATATTAGTAGGTACATATTTTTGAAAAATTAATTATCATGGGTCACTTTTTTATTTTTTCATTTTCTAGCTTGAAAATAGAATGTATTGGGACGATGAACCGAAGCTGGTCATTTGTCAGTTCAAAATTGAGTACATTCCAACTTTCTTCGATTACCTATTAAGTGGTATGGAACTGCAATTCATGTACGTTTATACCTAATATTTATAGATATATGTATGTACTGGATAGTAGAGATACATAACTCTATTTAAAGTTAACCTTGTACCTGCATGTACCATCATGCTTTTATTTATGTATTTATTAGTATATATATCCTTGTGTACTTTATTACCTGGTGAATTTAAAAATTTTACTAATACTATTTTTGTATGACAAAAAATTATTAGCGCTATATAGTCAACTTTAAATATTTTGAAGGGCAATGTCATTGATGACAACTTTGTGGCGGTACAATCTTTGTTTACCTTTTAAGATTTTAATGGTAATGATAAAGAACAAGATACCCAACATAAAGTAAGAAATGGGACTGTACGTGCCATTGCTAGCAATACAGCCGAAGCTACTAGCTATGCTCCCGCAGTTCAAAGAACTGTAAATACTGATGCTGGCAACAGTTCTAGTAAAAGTGCAGGTGTACGTGACTTCGCAAATGCAGCGCCACAAGACAAAATCTTAGGCACCTTAATATAAAATCAACTTACTGATATTGTAATTAGATATTTTTTCTTCTTCTATTTTATACTGTTAATTGCATTCATAATTCTTAACTAAAATTATAATTTGTATGTATTCATTATTTCAGATGTGCAATTGATTATACCGTGAGTAATAAACTTCCTAGTTCTCCTGATTCTCTACATCATATGAACGAAAACGATGGCAAAACCGCTTACTCAAGAGTGAGTACTACATAAATACTATATATGTTACCATGTCCTCAAATAGAATAATTTTGAAATGTTAGATGTAATATATTCTGTAGCTACATCCTCAATAGTGGCTAGTATACTAGATAGTATAGAAGACTAGTCCACATAAATACAAACTAATCAATATATACATTAGAGAGTCAATGATTTTAAAGCAGAGAGAGAAGAGAAATAAGATTTTTCTTCAACTTGAGTTCATGTTTTTTATCTGTATATTTACAATTAGCTGATATACTGGACTATAAAGTAGACTGAACTGCTTCAAACTTTAGCTCTTTTAAGTAAAACGAAAAGCATTTTCTGGATACTATGATGTTTGCATGCATATGAATAGAAAATAGTTTTTCAAATTTGCCTACAATATTCCTACACGTTAGTTCATTTGGCTATACATTATATATTTTTGATCCTCATTTTTTCAACAAATACTATGAATATTTTATAAACTGACACCTTTAGTTGCACCAATAATTATTTGTTTGTTCATTGACTGCTCCGAACTTGAAATATCGATGTACGCCTCCAAGCAAAGTCAAAAGAGTCTAAAATCAATGAAACAATAGTTATATGAATTGATGAATCATCAATTTATGGGACATATACTGAAATGAATAGTCTTTCTTATTATATATCTACGTTACATGAATGTCTTGAAGAGCAGTTTTGAAAATTTTCAACCACTATTCGATAATTCTTAGAAAAAATATCATTGAATATAAGAATGCAAGGATTAGCTTACTTTGGCCAAGTCTTTTGCTCTGAATTTTAAAGCTAGCTGAGGAAATTGAGCACTCTGTGACCCTATATTTAAACTTCATCTAAAGAAATTAATTTGATTCACCACATTTAGAGGTAAGCTGAGTAAACTTTGAAAATACTTCAAAATTTGAGGATATTTATTCAAATTTGCCTGCTAAAATTTATTTAAGTTGAACCTTTTTTATTCCATTTTCATAGGTTATTTCGGATGTTGAAGCAATTCTGAAATTTTATGATACGGATAAGAAATATCCAGTTTTCGGGTTTGGAGCAAAAATTCCTGGAAATGAAAAGGCTCCATATTGCTTTGCAGTGAGTTATTTCAAATTTTTTAAAAAACATGTTGATGCTATTTTTTTGTAGAGCGTCATAGGCAAATAGAAAATATTGGAAAGACCAAGGAATATCATAGTTGGAAGTTTATGACTTTACTTCCACTTTAAATTGTTCTAGAGTATTGCTGTGTAATCCAAATAATGGCTACTATACTGGATTTTACACTATGCTAATTTGCATTGATAACAACAAATATATATACATATATATATAGCTAGGGAAAGCATATTGTAATAATATTATGGCTTTGTTAAATGCCATGGCAAGCTATACATGAATTGTAAAAATACATTCTTTCGAATATTGATGATTTGTAATACATTTTATGGTTAAGATTCTAAAAAGTCGAATTAAATTTTTCTCATTTTCTTTTTACTAATATATCAACTTACTTTTCATCTGTGCATGTACATGCTTTATCTATCATATCAATGTTTTTTCTGTACACTAGAAATGATACATATTATTTAGAGGAGATGCAAAAAAATATTTCTTAAGTATGCAAGAACTTTTACTAGAAGTAAGTCTCTTTGCAGTTAAATAATATCGATGTCCAAGTGTTACTATATGGTTAAAGCATTGTTGGTAAATGAAATTTTTACTTCATACTGTACCAAAATTACTGGCTACTCAACGTAGCATCTGTATTAAAATAAAAGGGAGGTAAGCATGATTTTTTGCCCAACTCGATGAAAGAGCAAAGCCAATGTTTTACGTGGTACTAGTAATGTAGCGGAGGGAGATTGCTCAGTTTGAGCAGTTCTCAAACTTCCCTGTAACGTTGAATTGGCGATGAGCACTTAGTGTTGAGAGGTACTGGTGCCACTGTACAACATGAAAATAACAGCAGCAAAACAAACACAAAGTATCTAGAACAAGTGATGGATTCCTTTGAAAAATTTTAATTTTGCAATGCTTTTAAATATCAGAAATTATTTAACTTTTGTGAATTTAGATGATACTTTTATAATACTTACTAAGGTAAACGGAAATGAGTCTGATCCTGAAGTGAAGGATGTTTCTGGGATCATTTCTGCGTATCACAGCAGTTTGTCTACTATTGAGTTTTCGGGACCAACACTTTTTGCACCTGTAATTAATAGAGCTGCAAAGATGGTTTCCTTATCAACTGCTAATTCGAGGTACGTACAAGGTAGTGCAGTTCAGTTTGCTGAATCTATTAGTTTTAGCACTGAAATCTATTATTGAATTGTTACTCCATATATCGATGGATCACATAGCGATATATTCTATTGC
This sequence comes from Vaucheria bursata, assembly GCA_032358265.1. Taxonomy (NCBI): domain Eukaryota; class Xanthophyceae; order Vaucheriales; family Vaucheriaceae; genus Vaucheria; species Vaucheria bursata. The sequence goes on along the minus strand of JAULBW010068837.1, from coordinate 5,616 downwards.
TTATTTGATAAATTAGCAACATCTTGCTTAACCAATGTTATCACTTTATGGAATATCCACTTTGTATAAAATATGAACCATGAATATATCAAACATTATAAAGCTAAGACTGCTGACTTGAAATAAACAATTTTAATATCAAATTTCATTTCAATTTTCATTTCCCATGCTATCACATTGCACTGAATGGTGCAATGTAACTTTTCTGTCCCATAGTGTAAGTTGCCTATAGCTCTCGAGTTACAGAATATGCATAAAGTATCTATAACTTTGAAGTTAAATAATATGATTCTTTAAATCAATAAGCAACAGAATTAAGATAAACTTCAAATATAACCAACTTTCATTTATACCAGATAAAAAAGTAATATGCATCTCAGTTTAGCTTCATATTTTCGGATATAAAGAATTTGTTTAATACAACAAATTACTAATTTAGTGCTTCCGATAGGTTTGCTGTACCTTAACTTTGAAGTAAATCTAAAATCCAAATTTCAAAATGAATTTGCTGTTACATTCGATCTAACAAACAACAGGTATCTGAACCATTATTCAGTTCAGTTCAGTTCATTCAGTTCAGTTCAGTTCAAATCTAGAAAAGTTTTTAAATCTCAGTAATACTGTACCCTTGGAACTGCATATTTTAAGCTTGGTTTTATTCTACAAATATTGCCTAATTTGTATTTATGCTCTTCTTGGATTTATTTGTTTGAAGTAAGTTGAAGTACCATATTTTGCTTATCATTACGGATGGTGGGATTGATGATATGCCACAAACACGAGATGCCATTGTAGCAGCCGCAAAGCTTCCTCTCAGTATTATAATTGTTGGACTCGGTGATGCGAATTTTGATTGGTATGTATGCAGATACATCTCTGTCTGCTGAGAAGGCATATATAAATATTTGTACATACATCCGTGCGTGGTAATATACTTTGTTTAATCATCATAAACTTCAAAAATTTCATCTAAAATTCGTATTAAAGTCTAATAGTAGTTTTTAATTAAGCTAAAATGAAATTACTAAATAAGTTTCAGCTCCTAATTAGTCTATACAATACGTGCATTAAAAAAATGAGTGTATCTTTTGTAATGCATTGTATCTAACATTAATCCGTATAACTGTAAAAGTGAAATGCATCATTTTTTAGTTTTCATCTCAAATGAATCAAACTTGTAACTTTAATATACAAAATTACTCAATGAATGGCATAATTTTGAAAGCATACAAGGTTTAAGAAACCTTACAATACTTATTGGATATTTTCAATAGTGCCTATTACTGCATACTTATTTATATATATGCAAATGATATATATTCTTTCATCTGACTTGATTCATTTACTTTAGTTAAGTAGTATTGACAAGGGAAAAAATTAATTTTTAACTGTTCAGCTGGAATATTGGATTGATTTTTACATTTGGTCTATACAATAATATTTCAACCTAGTTAAAGCATGTATTTTATTCTTGCTAGCATGAAAGTTTTGGATGGTGATCATGTTCGCATTACCAATACTTCAAATCAAGAAGCAGTTCGAGATATCGTACAATTTGTGGCGATCAGAGATGTCAGCAATCGTGAGTCCTTCAACCGTACAACTGAGGTATGTACTTATGTAGCAGAGTGCATGTATTCATATATTTTTCACTACTTATGCACTTTTTGTAGAACTCCTTTTATCGCATCAATTTTTCACCCAATCAGCATTTTTTCAATGGTGTCATTGATCGCAAGCTTTGCAATTGAATACAAAAAATAAAATTCTACAGAGAATAGATTGAATTGTTCTGAATAGTTTAGAGTTCAGTAAAAATAGAGCAAAACCAAAAAGAGAAGAATATTGATATACATATTAGTCATCAATTTGAGTATGCTCTGGACCTTTACTCGAGCGCACCTTCAAATAACTATTAGTATGCTAGATGGCATACAATTTTAGTTGGCATTTCCATTAACCAATTTATAATTAAACTAGTGATGTAACAGGACTTACTGAGAGAACTTTTTTTAAATCGATTCAGCTAATTAATCACCTATGAGAGAGTAAAGAGACGACACAAGTATATCATACCATTTTGCTCAAGTGCTTTCTTATTGTATAAGGTAAACTTCGGATGTAGCGAACATGTCAGAACCACTGATTTGATTCTTAGTACTTTGAATTCTGAAGCTGAACTCAACAGAATAATTTTTTTGTTCATTCGTCACAACTTAATTTTTTCAAAATTAATTTGCAATATCCGAAGTTTACTCCATGAACAATGCTCTAATTCAGATACAATAATAGACATTGCATTAGAAAATTGATAATGTAACTAGAAAAAAATTATTTTCAAGTGATTTTAAATATATATTTTTAATAAAAAATTTAAAATTTTAGATGTTGGAAGAGATTCCTGGAGCTGTGGTGGAATACTATAGGATGATGGAAATTTCCCCTCGAATCCGAACAACATATAAAGAAACTCATGAAATTTTACATCAGCAATGTAGTCCATTTCGAGAGATGAAACAAAACGAAATTCAACTTGAAGAAGTATCAGCACATGCGGAAGTACATGAAGATTCACTGGAAGTACGTGAAGATTCAAAAGCACATGAAGATTCACCGGAAGTGCATGAAGATCCACAGTACATTCAAGACAACTAGAGTGTTGAATCATAACTCATCAGAATCCAAGTTTGACATCAAAATGCCGTTAGTAAAGAAAAATGCGTAAATGTAAAAGAATGTGTCTATTCAACTGAATCGAAATTGAATCTTATAATAATTTTCTGTATAGATTCCTTCCCACCTAATGCGTATCTTTTGATGTTGGCTTCTGCATGTATATAAACAATAACAAAGTCAAGACACAGGTATACAATGTATACTAAGAGAGAGAAGTAAGTTCTCAAACTATTGCACATGAATAAGGTCAGTCGTGGAAATAGGGCCATTAAGAATTTGGTATTCCAGCATTGATCTCCAAGATTTGAAACAAATGTAAAAAATGTCATCTAGTGAGAAATATTAGTTTTAGGACTAAAAGAAAATTTGTTTATTTCACAAAATTGTTATATTTTTGCCTATAAAGTATTCATTAAAACATTTTCAATGCAACCACTTTTCATTCAAATTATTTCTCATGTTGTCCGCACCTTATGATATTTATGAAGATACCTTAAGAAAAACCAACTTCCGAGTTCCAAACACAGCAAGACCACTTTATGCGCCTAGAAACTAATGCTCGCAATGTATTACATATAAAACAGCATCCAGAAGAGGCAGTGTTATAAATGTGTAATAAACAAGAACTTAGAACTAGATACAAAAGTATATTCACACAAACATAATTTGTATGGCTAGAAGTGAAACATACTTCACAGCAACACACAAATCCTAAACTTAGCCCATCATCAAAATCCAGCAATGACTCGCCATAAACTCAGAATTCCAATACGCAAAACAATGACTTGCAATAAAACAGAATTCAACAGCTCTCACAAATTAACCATTGACGAGTTAACTCCTAACAGGCAGAAATAATTAACTAACGTGAAAATGAAATTTGGGAAGACACACACATGCATTCAATTTGTTACGTTCAGTATCACATACTGCATTTCATTTGCATCTTCTATGCTGTACATAAATGCTTTAAGAAGAGAGAAGAGAATTGTAGAAATCTATGGAATGAATGTCAACCAATGCAGTATTTTTTATTTAATTGATTGAAATAAGTACAATACCTTTTGTCACAAACAATGATAAGTTTAAGAAATTATTGTTGATAAAAAAAGTCAAGACACACAAAAAAATTCATTCATTTGTTTCATATTGAAAATCCATTATATCAAACTCAATAATAAAAGGGCACATGTATTAGAAAGGATTTAGAGATAAAAAATCACTTTGCTTGCTTTAATCTCAAAACAAAGCACACTTTTAGAAGATTGAACCAAAAACTGAATTCTCAAAAACGATGTATTTGATAGAAAAATTTAGTGAATGCTGAATAGCACATTATACTGCAGCGTATTAATTGATTGACAGTATATAACATGGTATACTGTTAGGAATTAACTCTTTAAAGGGTTAATTTCATGTTATAGCTGTGGAATTCTGTTATATAGCAAGTTGTTGTTTTACATATTGATATTCTAAGTTTTGTAGTGAGTCATTGCTGGGCTGTGGTGATGGGCTAGGATTAGGATTTATGTGTTGCTACAAGTGCATTTGCTTCCAGTAGCACAATTATGTTTGTGTAAGTGTACTCTTTGCTATTGCAGCTTTGTGTCTTGTTTGTAAACACATTCATACCATATACACAACAAATAGAAGCAGTGCAAATGGATCATCTTAAAATTAGATATAATAGCCATATCTCTGCAAACCCGGAATTTTCAAAAATATCTATTTACTTTAGAGAAAATACTGCAACAAATCAGAGATTTTTGTCAAGACTTGCAAAAGAAGGAAAAGGATTAAAGAAACTGTTAGGAACTGATTTGTACACTGTGCTTTCTATTTGAAGATATTGATTGTAGTTCGATATATTCATTTTAAGTCATTAGCATATTAAGTAATGTGTTGACAAGATTCACTCTCAGCAACACATGATTGAATCCATTTAATATACTGTTATACCATATTCTGGTTACGTTTTCTTGTTTCCTTGAATGTGTAATAGTGCATTGGAGGATTCTTACAGAAACAAGAACAGAACAAGGAAGATGGATAATAGCAAGAAAAAGAACAAGAGAAGTAATGGAATGCAAGTGTATTGACTTTATATGTATCTCAGTTAAGAGATATGTGTGTGTGCATGTGTTTCCACTAATAACAAGAAAACATGAAAATGAAATATAAATGAATAGTTGATGACTAGCTTAAACTTGATGACTAGCCTCATTCCCATTGGCTGATTTGTGGAGAGTCATCAAGAATAAGAACAAATTCCCATTGGCTGATCTGCAAAGAGCCATCAGAATAATTCCCTGTTGACTAATCTGTGAAAGGTCATTAAAATAAGAATAGAGCAATATCCCATTGGCTGCTTTTGTGAAGAGTTACCAAAATATATGAAATAGAACATAAGTATAGGATATTCTGGAACATCCAAATCTAAGGCATAGTTGTAGTCCCAACAATCAAGTAATAATTCATATATATCATACGGAGTTTTGGCCAGTGAGGAAAAACACAATTTACAACAAGAATCTTTGTACAAACTTGGTTAAATTGAACCAATATCTATGTTACGAATATATTTGTATAAACTATGAATATCGATGAAAGCTATGAACATCGATTCAAATGTGGATTTTATTAAAATATGCAACTCTAAATTACTGGTCCTTGTCAGAAATTAACTCCTAAGAGAATTAATTCTATTCTGTAGCTGCGGTACGTTTCTCCTAATGCTATGTTTTAGTTTCAGTTCTGATTATGAGAACAAGTTCCAGTCTAGGTTATGAAAACATGTTTCAGTAAGTGATATTTTGGTGTGTTGAAGTTATCTCACTTCTATAAACACAATTTAGGATGTAATTGTCACAATATAGGAGCACACTCCTTATCTTTCCTCCTTTATACAAAAAAGATCCTTCCAACGATATCCACGTCTTT
>JAULBW010068826.1:0-32900 GCA_032358265.1 Vaucheria bursata | reverse complement strand
TATTGGCTTTGTGTCTTCTTTGGGTTTCTGGTGATGTTTGTTATTGGTTATATGCATAGTCTTTAATATATTGATTCTTAACACATTGAAACTGCTATAATTGGCTCAGCATATGAAAAGCACTTGTTAATTTGTCATCTGGCATTCTTTTTAGTTATTTCTACACGTATATTCAAAATTTTATGTGTATCCACTAGAAGCTCCTTTTGACATAACAGGTACTCAATTTTAAACTAAATAAAATTAATGTTTTTCAATTTTTTGTTTTTCCAATTAAAATGTAGGAGTGTAGTGCATTAATGCATACATACATAATACATCAGTCATGCATAATAATAATATAGTAAACTGAACATAACAAATTTTTTTCCAAGTTTTTGCTCATAGAAAAGAAAGAAGTCATTTGTTATTAAAATACTAAATAAAAACTGTCTTGTCAAGTCTATTGCATAAACTAAAATATATGTATATAATAATAGTATATTAATATGTATTTAAGATTATGTATGTGGATAAAAATAACAAATTTGCTCAGACATATTACCATAATTTTCTAAATCTCAGTTTCAATAAATGTAACCAAATCATCTTCAAAAACATTGGCACCTGTATCTCCTAAAAACAGACAAATTGGGTAAGGAGTCTTAAAGTTTGAAATTATCATTGTAGGTACATGTAAACATGAAAAAAAATGTATGTAAATGTAAATGTACAAATGCACTCATGCATTTCTATAGGAAGTATGTGTTTGGAACTAATATTGCACCATGTCTTCTATTTGAAAATATCATGTATTTGCTAATATTGTTGTATTTGAGTTTAGTCGATGTACTGGAAATATTATCAATGCAATGTGTTGACAAGATTTACTCTTGGCAACACATGAAGTAATTTAATAACAACTATTGGACATGTTTTTATTCTGGCTTTCTGTTTCTCTGTTCTTCTCTGAAAATTACGTATTGTAGTTTTAGTGGGTTCCTTATAGTATGTACAGATTATGACTGGTATGCATGCATAAATGTACAAGTTGGTATGTGAATACGTGGATCTGCATGTATATGCAGATATATATTTAAGATCTACAGAATATATCTGAGCAAAAACTAATGGAAAGAAAGCAGCAGAACATGAAAAACAAAGAGTACATAAAACCAGTATATTCATTAGATCATGTAAGTGTGTTGTCCAAAATGAATCTTGACAACAGAAAAGTTACAGCTGTTTTTAGAGTAGATGAATTTAGTCAAACATGAATGAACAAAAAAAATAACAGAAAACACATTGCACTATCAATCTCTAATGATTTCTGCATTTTTGCATATACACGTAGAAATATGAATGCACAAGTATGCATGTATTTTCATACATGTGCATGCAAGTATAAGATCCATAATGCAAAAATATATTTTGAACAAAATTATTTTGATATTATTTTAAAAATATAAAATTATTATACCTATTTCTATGGTTGATATAAATCCCATATTAGCTGAAGTAGTAGTAAAATCATAGTGATACTGTAGATGTGTACAGATAGTACACACCATACATACATGAACACTTACATTTGAAAATAATATCAATACATAAGTGTACATACATATATATAAATAAATATATATATATACTTCTATCTGTGTTTTTGCTTGCCAGAGATATGTCTGAAAGGTTTCAAAAAGCCATCTTGTTAGGAATTAACCCCTAAGGGAGTTAATTCTATTCTGTAGCTGCGGTACATTTCTCCTAATGCTGTTGAAGTTTCAGTTCTGATTATGAGAACAAGTTTCAGTTTAGATCATGAGAACAAGTTTCAGTTTAGATCATGAGAACAAGTTTCAATAAGTGATATTTTACTGTGTTGATAGAAGTTACCACTTCTATCAACACAATTTAGGATGTAATAATATACGTATTCTGTCAAAGACTTCTTGTATTTATAATGCGTTACATTGCTAACACATCTAGAAAGACATTATCATCATAGAATCTTTTTAAAAAAAATAATTGAAATGTATTAAACCAATGAATAAAGGTTAAGCTCAAAAGTATTTAACCAAATAGCACAATTGCTTCTATAACATGTTCATCAATATCTGGACTAGTAACATAAATAAATCCCATTACCATAACTTTGTTGCAATCCAAATCAAAAAAAATTAGCAGCAAGAATAAATGAACAACTGTCCACCGGTATCTATCATAATAGTATTATGATAAATAATGTTAAAATAAAATTTCAATGTGCCAGTTATTCAAACCATCAAAATTTATCTGCAATTAGAGAACAGTGTTTATCTAGAGTATTTTCAAAATGACATGGTTGATATTGATCTAAACTTACTAGATTACATATTGGCTTTATATTATGGGTTTGTTCAACATGATTTTTAGTTTGTAATTGTTAGCTACACACATACGCTCACGTTATAATTTTGATGCTGCAAGGAAAAATAGCATGTATCGTTGGCCAATGTCTCTGTATGCTTATTTGATGATCAGAAATTAGTTGCCAGATAGACAATTAAGTTTACAATTATAATGTTTGCTACTAATGTCACTGTAGTTGAATATACATTATTAATAAAAAATTTCATGCTTTTTACACATGGTCAATCAAATTTATTTGATAAGTTTCAAATGCTACATTTTAAATTTATTTCTAATCACTGTAGAGTTTCTGTTGAAACTTTAGTGTTTTAAGGTCCATTGTAGGTTTAACATGCAGTAACTTGCTTTGCTTAGTACCCAAAGTTTTTGAGGTTGGCAATGGTGAAAGCATCACTTGGATTTTTGAAACAACTTTTCAAGTCCCTAGATTGAGTTTACAATTGGCTAAAAAAGCATCAGAGCATCAATTTTCTTTTATAAGTTTTTATTAATTACAGAAGTATTCATTTTTCTCCAAATTCTCCTCTTATTTAGCAATCTGCTCTACACATTTGTTATCCAACAAGAATTAAGGTATAATTCAACAAATGTAGTTACTTGACTTTTCAGTTGATCTTGTGACCTTATTCCATGGATTGGATGCAAATCTATTTTTGCTCAGCGTTGATAAATAAGTTTCTAATAGTATTTGAGATGCCCCTATAAATTTGAACTTTATAGTGTGGAAAGCTCAAAACTCCTTATCTAGCCTTGAAGTTGTAGCGTTGTTTTACTATAAATATTTTGGCAGCCAGCAACCCAAGAGCTAGGATTCTATATCATGTGTGGATAGTGTTTTTTTAAAGGCATCAACATATTAGAGAGGTAAAGGGAGGGTATTTATATTTATGAGTCAAGGGTGAAGAGGTATGTGTTATTTTGAATAAATTTTTCTTTAGAGCATTTATTTTAAGTGAGAATGACATTTTCTTTGATAAAAGAGTATGAGTGACTTGGAGGGAGGGGGGGGGGATTTACATTATCAGTAAAGATTGTATCAGCTGGCTATATGCGTTTATTTCATTACTATATGTATTGTCATACAAGAAGAGAAGACCAAATACAGAGAGAGTTTACATAAGAAGGGGGGAGGAAATTTGCTAAAGTATTTCTAGTTGCAATGTGTTCACAATAATTTGACTTTTAGCACTAAATTATTGCACTTAGATTTGTAGTACAAAACTATTTATTTTTCCTGAAAACTAATTCGTATCTATGGCAATATTAATACAGAAATACTGTATGATATTTAATTTGAAAAAAATGTTTAAAAGTATTCAAGTTTTTTAGTACTCAGAACTTTAGCACTATTTAAATTTTAAGAAATTCAAACTTGAGATTCAAGCAGTAGAAGCAGAAATGTTTTCATTATTTGCTTAATAATTTTTTTATCTTGTTGCTTTCAAATTTGAACATATCAACAGTAATGCAGATTATGCTATTAAATTATATATTGCCATATATTTCAATTGCTATATTAAGTATTTCAGTTTCTTTAGCGCCCTATAAAATTGCATTCCACGGGTAATGGAATTTGAAATATATTAGTACTTTCATATTAACTTTTTGAAAGTCAAAGCATTACATCTTTTTGACTCAAATACTATTTATTGTTGCCTTCAATGATACTCCTGTTGGATATCATCTTGAAATATAGGCTTTGTCTTATAACAGGAAAAAACTGTAATTGACAAACAAAGTAAATTAAAATTATAGATGCTTAAGCTTACTAAATGTATGCACTAGACTTCAGGCAACTTGAGTTAAAATCAGTGATTTGATGGGTTAGTATTTTTAATTACTTTAATAGCTAATGCTTGAATTATGTAGCAGAGGGAAAAACTCTATAAAAGTTCTTCCTTGTAAACTTACTACATTTCAGACATTTAGTTAAAAATTCTTTTTGAATTTTTTGTTTACCCAGAAAATACTTAGTCAAGACTTAAATCACTCATTTTGAAGCTTGAAAAGTTTACAAGTGCATTTATAAGTAAATAAAGTTCATGATAAAAAATATGATTTTTATTTTATGTTTTTTGCATAGATATAGATAATGTCTCAAAATTTATGTTTAGAAACTCTGCTGCACTAACTTGTAAAACTATTTTGACATAATTGCAAAGATTTCATTATAAATTCTGTTTCATCTACATTCTTGAGTAACACTTGAAATATTGCTAAATGCTTCATCCATCGTTAATGTTTCATAGCGTAAATGTTGATCAATGATATTTACACTTTTCATGACAGCTCTCTACATCAATTCCCTGTTATTTCTTTAAATCAATACTATGAAGTCAAATTTCATGGCGTGTGAGATGATCAAGTTTTTGTTGAATACACTGGAAAACCTAAAAAGTTCAAAATTACTAGCTAAATTTGCTGTTTAAGAAATTTACTCCACATGTTTTTGAACTATAAATTAAAAAGGCGCTCAAGAGCCTAGCTGACTTCAACAAATAAAAAGTCCTCTTTGTGGTAGAAAAAGAACAATTTTCATATTTGCATCAGTGGAGCAACCAAAATCTGACACCATCGAAGAAAGGATCAATTTTTTCTGTTTCCATCAGTATCAAGAACCTTTTGTTGAAAAGATAAGGCAAAAGCAAAAGATAAAATTTACAAAGAGTGATATTGTAAAATGAGAGAGAGCGGAATCGACCATCCTACATACCAAGGTTGTAATAACCCGAATGGGTTGAAGCAATATCGAATAGTTTCAACACCTTTCGATCAAATGACACTTTTTCAAATAATTTAATATAGACCCTTTAATGATGGAGCTGATTCTTAGTCACTGCACAGTGGTGCAACTAGGGACTTTGGAGAAAGATTTTTGTATCTTCATAAATTCTGTCGTACTGAAAACATTAACTGCTCTTGACAAAAAGGAGATTGAGCTACGATTTAATCTAATCTTGATGAATTTGTGATGCGTTGGAAAAACGAAAATAGTTCTTTCAAAACTTTAAATAGGCAAAAAGAACATTTTTTCTGAATAAAACCACGAAATTTACCGTTTCAGAAATAATCTTTTTTACAAGTGATTTACAACGATGAAACGCTTTTTACGGTTACAATGCTCTAAATGTCATAAATGATCATGTGTGTACTAAAAAGCGTTCCGAATCTATATCCATTGCATCATATTTCAGTGCCATAGCGTGAATAAGCAACACCAAGTCGAAGGTGCACTCTCTCGCTCTGGTATGCATTGTTTTATCCGTCTTTAGATGCGTTGTTCATGTTTTCAATATCGTGTCCGTGGGATTAAACGGTCGTTTCACTTCTGCCAAATATTCAATTAAAATCTTGCGTTATTTCAATAATTTATCAGATTATGGAGAATCAAATGGAAAGAAATCAATTCATTGAAATGAATTTACAATCTGATGATGTCGATTATAGCTCGAGATGCCTGCCTATTTTTCCACTACGATTGAGTCCAAAGTCTTATCGTGTTGAAAAAATCGAAAGCTGTATGTCTATGTGTGCCCCAGAAATTAAGGGAATACGGCGAAGGGTTCAAAAGCGTCGCAGTAGAAATTCTGAATGTAGAGACGCTGTAAACGCAGAAATGAATGCTGTAAGGACAAGAAAAGGTGATTATTTATGGTACTCTAGCGATCAGAGCAAAGTATTCCAAGGATCATAACACTGCTATAAAATTTCAAAAAGTGCACTACATCACTCCAATTCAGGGTTACTTCCCATCTTCTACAGGAATTTCCAATGATTTAAAAAAACTCCTATCAAATTAAATCGAACAAATTTAAATTGCACAGTTTATAAGCATGATAATTTTGAAATAATCTCGTACTCCCTATTGCAAAGCTAGCTACCCATACTATATACAAAAATCTGGTTGATTCATGCTAAGTTATTGTTGTCGCTTTAATGAAATGTTCTAAATTTCCTCAAGGTTTTAGGAATCTGCTTTAGATGAACCTCTACTCACAAATTTTTTTTACAAAAATGTTATACTGTGGTTGAATATAAAGATGGAAAAAGGTGGCCTCAACTAGTTTACAACAATGTTGCTGCAATGTTTTGATAAAAACTTCAAGAAATATTCCACCCTTTCCACTGCCATAGCATTACTTAGAAACATACGTATGTACGTACATACTTGCAAATACGTATATATACTAATTGATACATATTTACTCCGTTTTTTTGTAAATTTTTAGAGCTGATTGACGATACAATATCTTGGGAAAAGTTTTTCTCATCTACTGAAGTTAAAATCATCAGCGTTGAAGATTCTATTCGAAAAGATACTGATCCGCATTTAACTCCCTCAAATTCAACAAAAAGCTGGACAACTTGCACAATTCAACCTAATACGCTTTCTTTCAGCAACTACTTGGAAAAAGATTCACCAGATGACGAGATGGATGCATTCGAGTTTACTCGGTCAGATATAATGCTTTTTTCTACCCTCGAAGTGGCTACAAATATTTTAAGTGAAAATTACAAAAATGACGATATAGACGAAAGACATACTTTGCGAATGAATCACCTTAAGCGCATTAGTAGATTACAAGCTTATCCTGTGTCCTAAAGCACGTGTTTATGTTTTTTGAAGGTATCTACATATTTTATGTATTGTAGCTTTTGGAGACTATACTTCAAGTATAATTCTTTGAAAGTTTCATAGTAGGTGTTATTGATGAGCTAAATTTGGCTGAAATTAGCTGAAAAAATAGTTTCAAATGAGAAATATGTTCTCTGAACGTGTTTTCGAGAATAGGCAAAATCTCGTAGATGGAATAGTCGATTAGTGTACATGAAGCTAAGATGTGTTTTTGTTTTTAGGATTTTTCTGTTTTGCACTTTAATATATATCTCTCTCATCTCATATTTTACTTTCTTTTTTTGTCAAAGTTTCTTTTAAACCTTACATGTGCACACTCGAATAAAATAGATTTACTTATAATAAATGTTGACAGATTAAATAAATAAAAAACTTGTATTGTTCCAAATTCCAATTCAAATTTTTGGATATCACAAATGTCTAGTGTGACAAATGAATTCAGTGGTCCCAACAGTTTGTTATATTCAAAGTTTTGCTGTGCACAGATCTCAGCATACACTGTACATTAACTTTGAAAGGACAACAAAGGAAACAAGATGTAAGTAGAGTAGAGTTGTATTACAGAGAAATGCAAGAGCTGTGCAAAGAAAGAAAAGATCAAACTAAAGAACATTCACATAGTACTATTGGTAAAATGTAGTACAGAAGTGATAGGTTTGATTGAAAGGATGGTATTTTGCCATGTAGTTCTTTGGGAACTTCATTACTCACCAGCATAATATTTGCTTCAAGTTTGCTAGCATACAAAGACTCTATTGAAAAAAATTTAGCACTTTAATACATCTTTGTGTTCCTAAGTAGTGAAAAATTACACAAACAAAATTAAATTTACTTTGCTATATCAACGTGTAGAAACCTTGATGACTGTTGATAGAATCAAAAAATTTAGCTAAGAAAATTTTTCAGTTACCCCCTAAATACTAGGATACTTCAAATATTTATTCTGAACCACTGTATTAGGTGAAAATAATGGAAGTTCTGAAGAATGATCTAAACTTGCCCTTTAAAACTTTACTGCTTATTATTACATATTTCATAATGGAAAGAAATTTTCTTTGAGATACTAGCCCTTAAAGTGGCAAATGTTAATGAGATGAATTTTTTTTAAGAAAAAACAAAAATTGTTGCATTTTTTAAAGACTATCATTGCTTAGAATATTAAAATTTGGTTCAGTATTTGATAAAGTTACTAAATGCTGGGTCTTGATTTTTAAATTTTCAATTTAGGTTAAGTGACAATTGCTACAAGTTAAAGAGTAGATCATTAAAAATCCTTAATATGCATTAAATTATTTATATGTTTATAGCTAGACTACAATACAAATTTTGAAAAAAATTATCATTGACTACAGGTAACACTGATGCTTAAAACTTCATATTTAATTTAAGTATCCATGAACTTCATAACCATTGATATATCTTCATAGACTTATTTTGAAATGAAACATTGAACCTCCATCCAAAGATGATGACATTCCAGTAAGCACATCGCTTTGACTAGTAGCACAGTCAAGTCCAGCGTCATAGCCATATGAATCAAAACTTCAAAAAAATATTTAAAAATTATATTTTGAAAAGTATTTATACATATTTTTAGACTAAAAATAAATGTGTAAGCAGTTGTAAAACATTTTTAACCTCTAAATAAAGGATAAATCAATATATGAAAAATCTGGTAATGGTTGCCATGTGTAAAATTCCATTTCAAATATTGATACCAAAATTTGTCATAAACAAAAGGTCCTGCTGAATTTTGCCTGTTTGTTTGAAAAAAGTAGTTTTTTTGTGTACATTTTGAAACTGTGAGCTTTTGCTTGAGAAACACTTTGGGGATAACATGGACTGCTAGCCATATTTGAAAAATCATAGAAACATACATAAAGGGACATTACTTAATTAGCTGGAGCAGAAAAGTTTTATTTCCATTTTTTTGTTAAAATACTTTTAAAAACTTGCACAAGTTATTTAAATATATGTAAAGACTTACAGGCAATGCAGCACATCCGATAGCTCATAAAATTTCAAAAGGTGATCACAAGAAGTAGAATCACTAAAATATATTGAATTCCACCAATCCACAAGATCAATACATGAGTTTGCACTAGGATTTGAAGGTATGACACCATCATAAATGCATTCTCTGCATCTTTGACTGTTGGAACAAATCTCTATTTCGTGTTCACAGAAACTTTCCACTGAGATAGGATGCTTCATAAATATGAATTTAGGTTGAACACATTTTTACATATTAGTGACTTGATCACTTTACTGATAACTGTACCTTAGCACCATAGCGTAGGGATGCACATGTCATGATGAAAAGTTGAAAACATGCCGCCTTAATGCATAATATCATTGAAACCTGATACTTTTATTTCAATAACATCTGTAATTAAATAATAAAATTTTGAGGATTCAGTTTCTAAATGCAGTTCTTGTTTCTAAAGAGACACATCTTGGAGTAATGGAGAAACCAGATATTTTAAAAGATTACTTTTGGAACACTATTTAAAGAAATAGAACATTATTCTTTCAAAGTAATTTATTTTTAAAAAGTGCTTCAAATTATATTGCTTGTTGTCATGAATTATTCTTTAAAAAATTAATACTTTCAGTTTCTTTTTAAGTCGCAAACGGTTTGCTACCTTAAGGAAAATGAGGAGAAATAGGGCGCAATATATGTAGGGATCGGGGAATGTTGGATAGTAGGGTTATGAAATAAGGTTGTGTTGTAGGAGTAAGTTTACTTCCGGCAACACAACTAAGTTTGCTAATATATTTAACTCTTGTTAATAGTTCTTGTGTGTTCTTTTGCGCTTACAAACATAGCGCTTTTATAGAGAACAATTGCTCCTAAAGTAGAAATTTAAAAAGTATATGTAAGGTCCTCTACAGAAAAATCTTTAAAAAGTCAAGGTATACACTTCCATATCTGATGATTTTAATTGAGAATCCCTGTGAGCACCAGCAAAAATTGCCTAAATCTTGGGAATTTTCTCTGATATACATATTTTTGCAGAAAATAGAATATCAAAATATTATTCCATTAAACTTTTAACTAAATCACCAGATTTTAGTATGAACTTGGCAATTTTTTGTGTACTGTAATCTATATTTGTAATGTCAGCCAAAATTTCTGCTCTTGTTATATTTGCAAAATGAAAAATAAACTATCTCCAAATCTAAATCTTGTATTATTTGTCAGCTATGTAATTAATTTATTTGTTCCAACAAATGCATTTACTTCTTCCTTTGAAATCTATGTTGTTAGTAAGAAATACAAAAAAATATCCAAATGAAAATGTTCCTTGAGAATGTTGACTTGTTTTTGATGCTCACATTAGTGCTAGAGTGTGATAATTTAGTTATATCAACACCCAAAACAACTCAATATTGCGGACTCCGCTGCAAGTTGAATTCAAACTGTCATATATTTACGTCCATTGTCACCTAGATTATCAATGGAGCAATCCAAATAATTTTATAGAATAGTATTAAGCGTACATGGTTGAAAAAACACACTAAAAGGTAGTAACTTTTAAGTAAAATTTTTCTTCATTGATATAAGTATGCTTCTATAATGAATATCAAGTCCTCAGAGGTGCAGTTTGAAAAAAGTATAAAAGTGCCTGAAATATTTCTGAAAATAAATACTTTCATTACCAATAAGCCTTCAATTAACATGAATGCTGAAAGTACATTCTGGTGAAAGTATCTAAGGTTTAGCTGTTACGATGCTGATAATTGAGTAAAGTTCAATTAATGCAAAAACTTATATGTCTCACTTTTTTGAGGAATTTACAACTGCGCCATAGATTAAAATACTTTCAGGCATTGCATTCAATGTTACAGTACGTAAGTGAGCCAGTTCAGTAACTCATTTAATTTTATATATTGTAACTCATTTATAGAAATATGCATTGAATAAAGATTTTTCTACAATTGAATCACTTTAGCTTGCAATAAATATGGTTGCTGTTTTTGTACCACTTTGCTATATCCAAGATTGTAAACAGTGCCTTCTTCAAAAATCTCCCTTTTCCCATTGCTCAACTGCTCAACTACTCCCACTATTTTCAATAATGCTTTGACATTTTTTTTAACCAGTGCTTGATTTTTGTATTGCCTTAAAAGTTGTAATACATAATTGCAAATTAGATTTTTTGCTGAACTTCCTGTCAGACCTGTTGCTCATTATCACTTTTATATTAAAAAACACTTGCTATATTGTTTCTATTTTAATCCATTGCTTTAATGTTTTTCTTAACTTATGTGATACTGGGAGTTACAGATATTTTAAAATCTAAAAAAATTTAGTTGCTTGTGCTATGGCACATTTACATCAAGCACAATGACGTTAAGTAATGTTAAGGCAACACAATATATGCTTGGGACATAATGCATTCTATTTGATAGCTTGCAAATTGTATTAAAGCAATCGATTCATTTGTAATTTCAGACTTTTAGATAATTCAAACACATTCACTTAAATATTGAATCTTAGCAATTATAGATTTTTTACTCACTAAGTAAAATTTTGTTTACTTGCAGATACAAACTTTATACTGCATAATATAAACATATTAATGTGACAAAATTGTGTAAAACTTTTCAATAATGGAATTGCGTGTCTTGGTGAGTACATCATAATGATCCAGACTACTCATTATACAGGTAACTGAATAAACTAGTTGCATATAAAAATACTAAGGTATACAAACCCTTGTTTTGAATAGTTTTCTTCATTTATTTACATCACTAAAAAAATAATTCAGTTGGAATCTTGATCATAATACATTAAACATTTACAGCACACAAATTTTTTTTAGTATTACAGATACGCAGTAACTTGTACTTGAAAGACAGTAAAATTCGATGAAGATTTTTATGAGGTATTCCCAACATTGCCAAAAATAATCATCTAGTTCTTTTATTTTCAATAAAAACCATATCTTAAGAATGGAATTGATGCTAGATTGACAATTATTTTAAGAAGTGTATTGATTTTGACATATTATAGTGTCAAAATTTCAAACTGTAAATTCTAATGCTTCTATAGAAAATAAGAGATGATTGACTTGAAATATCATTTCCATAATACTATCTATGAGAGCAACTAGACTATATTCAAGTTCTGTTTTTTTTAGTAATTTACACACTCTTTGAAACATGTTTCATGTTGATATGAAAATATGGTATGAATTTTATTCAAGAAAAATCATTCGTGTTAATCATGTCGATGACTGTTTCATTTCTGAACTTCCATGACGCTGGTAGTTATTCTTCTACCTTGACCCCAGAAAGTTGCTCCGAGCGACATGCTGCTTTAAATTTTGCCACTTATTTGGAAGTATTTATTTATCTTCTGTCTTCAAAACTGTGACCTTTCGTTTGAACAAAAATTTGGTCACAAAGCAGATATTTAGACAACGATGCCCTTATGACGATAAATTGACTTAATACAATTATAACTGTTGTTTGTAATTTGGGATTGAAACGTTCAAGAAACTGAACTTGAAATTGAAGTTGAAAATCTCCAACTATTTTTAATGATTCAACTATTCAAGGATTCATTATCAGGTTAGAACTAGGAGATTAAGCCATCCACACTATTGCTATACCATAGAACGTACATCCTCCAGCGTCGTCATTTCAAGTATTATCTTCTTGCAATGGTGAGCTATATTTTTCCTCGCATGAGATTCCTTTTTTTACTCCATCATGTGTCATGTCCTCTATGCAGGTTTTCAAAGCAATAAAGAACTGCATCAAATTTAAAGGAACCGAGGGTAATGTATCCAATCCATCACCGAGGATCAGTTGGATTCGCAGGAAATTTAGAAAAATTCTTAGCATCTGCGCAAATACCACAGGAAAAAGTCAAGGTGAACATACCCAAACCGTGTCATGAAATTTATGTCGCCAAGTATGTCAGTTACTTTCGTCATAGCATCTAACATCTGTTTACTACCGATCATTTGTTCAAGTATACAATTACTGTTTTATGTCCGAAAAATGTACTAGTTGGCGAATAGAAACTAGTTAGTAAAACTCTCCAATTTTCTCAAATCTGACCTATTGCTACTAATTTAAATTTTTTGTACGTAAAAACTGTCACATGTATGTGGCAATAGAGCTAAATAAAAACTCAATTCATTTTCGTCATATTGTATTTTTAAAATATTTTTATGTACCAGGAACTATACCTTTGTCTTAAATTTTAATTTAAATCTATTCAAATATGTACTGCAATAGTTTAATGAAAAGATGTTGGTAATGCATATTTTGATTAGTTCTATACTTGTGTTTTTGAAGGTGCTAGAGAAAGTGAATTATCTGGAAAAGGCGTGTTTGCATCCTCTGAAATTTTGTTGGAGATGAACAAAATAGGTATGTTGCGGAATAAATTCTCACTTAATTAATTTTGATATTTTCTCTTCAAATATGTACAAGCTTATTTCAAAGAAAATCAAATTTTATATGCCGTGTGCAATAAATTTAAATATTTAAATAACTTTTCAGACCGCTTACTTTAAAATGGCCTATAAATATTACTTGCATAAAATTATACTGATTAATTTTGCTCTTCCTACATGTTCACATTTATGTTGCAGTTAATGAATGCTGAAAAATGCATACTTGCATTTTATGTACATTCATGGAAGCAAAAAAATCAGAACATTCTGAAATATTCTAGAATACTCCAATTCATATAACATTTCATTAGACTCAACAATAAAAATTTTTTGTAACTTTGTGTCTTGACCGTTTCTTAGAACAAATCGAAGACATGATTACTTGGGAGGATTTCCTTGAAAGTACCAACCCTACAGTAATTCCTCCAATGACTGCTGTAACAGGTAATGATATTGAAATATTTGGGCAACTAACCGAATTGCATGGAAAGCTTATAATACATAAAAATACCAATGAAGTATTATCCAATGAAATCGTTTGATTTCGACATGTTCTTTTAAGTCCGACTTCAATAATTTAATATTTTTGGTATTTTTTTGTGAACTTCTAAAAATAGCAGGGATTTATATGTTTTGTCATATTTATATTTGCATGTATATAATGGTTCCTTAAGCTATATATTTCATGAAATAATTTAAATTTTTTAAATTTCATTTGAATATGCTCTAGGTATATTTGATAGCGAGAATTCTCCTTCTGATTCATTTGAGTATGAGGAAGCTGAACCAGTTCAAAGCATTGAAAATGAAGGTGCAAATATAGTTTAAAAATGTTCCAAAAATCAATGAAATTAAAAAATGTGTTCTAGTGTTTGTTTCACACAGTTTTATGCACATGGTAATATGATGTACATATATGCATACATATTTTTTAGGTACTATTGTATAATTTATGTAAATTTGGTAAAAATTGGGATCAATTATCAAGCAACACTAACTTTTATAATTTTTTGGTTTTCTTGTCCTAGAATTTAACTTATCTGTAATTTTGATATTTTTAGAGGCTAGCAACAGCAGTGATTGTTGGGAAGACTCATATGAGTGTACTGAAGCTGCTACCTGTACTAATACTGATACAGGTGCTTACATATATATATATCTAACTTACCTTCTCCCAAATACAAGACATGCCATAATTAAAACTGCATTGAATTCTGTGTTGCGCAGATTTACCATAAAAAATTGTAAGTATAATCATTTGAACGAGTTTATTCTGGACAAGTTTGAATATTAATTGTCAAGTCAAAAATTAGGTCATGAAAATTACAATGTAACGAAGTTTGACCTTTGGTATGTCTTATACTTGGGAATGGTGGTGGCATGTTCTGGACATCAATATAATGCAAATATGAAATTGTTCATATTTTGTAGGAAATCTACATTATTGAAAGTCATTTTTTTTCTTTTTCAATGAAAATCCCATAGAATTTGATGATGCTGATATATCTGTGGAAGATGACTTCTCATTGGTGGTATATGAATTAAATAAAAGTAAAATAGCCAATTTTCAGAAGAAAAATATCAAATGTGAGAAGCGCAAGAAAGCATGTCAGATGGCAAACCAACAAAGAATTTGGTTCTTAACCAGCTAGATTATTCTGTGTAGTGTAGAGTTGTTTTGTGGATAATGTTAATTCTGTTTAATGTATATTTTCATTTTTCAGGTCAAGAAATTAGATTCTTACAATTGTCAATTAAATTTAGCATAAGTTTAGTTTAAAGACAAATTTACTTCAAATCAAAAAGAGAAAATTTTAATATGAAACTAAAAAAGCAGTTATTCCATTTAATATACTATAGAATTGGGCCAATTTATAGAGATATTAGCTAGGTTGAGTTTTTTTATAAACTTACATTACCTCTACTGGACTAGTATAAATTACTATTAAACTACAGCAGAACATGTTCAGATTGCTTTCTTCAAAGTGCGTACTTCTCAAATGCAAAAATCTATATCCTTTTGCATTATTTTAAAATTCAAGATTCTACCATAATGCACAGTATATATCTTCAGCAAGAAAGTGTACTTAAATTTGACTGTTATTAACTGTTACAAAAGTACAATAAATTACAATATGTTCAATAAATACATAGAAACAACTTTGAATTTATAAAAATAATTGTTTTTAACGGTATATAATGTATGTAGCTTGGTAATAAATTGAGCTATCACATAAGCAATTTTCAAATATGCTACAAATATCACTAAAACTGCCCATGTATAAAAGCTTCATTTGTAAAAGAGTTATGTTAACTTGAACTCAATGCAGTATGAATATTGACTTGACTCATTTTTTCCAGTATGCAAAAAATACAGCAAACATGCCATTTGGTGCCCTAACAATTACTGCAGCATGTGTGGTTATTAATGGCTAGTTATAAATGATGTACACTTTTTAAGTACAAGTTTGACCATATTGAACCTTAATCTTGTCATAGTGAAATGCTTTAATGCAAAATTAATAATTTTTGTGCAGGTTGCTATTTTTTTATGTATGTTTTGAAACTAGTTATTGATGTGCATGTATATATCAACATTGGTTGTGCGAGTTATTCAATTTTGTACAGTTATGTATGGAAGATTTTTTAACATGGTAATAACAGTTGAAACAAAGGATATATAGACTAAATTCTAAAGGATAGAAAGATTACTTTAATATAGAGCAAAGAAACTTGAAGATATAGAACATGTTAAGTATAAAACTCAAATACTATGCATGCATTCAAGCAAAGTTGAAAACGTAAAGTTTTAAAGCATTCATTTGGAAGTAGAACATATATATTTTTGGAAACACTTCTCACTTATGCAAAAATTGAATTCAGTATTTGGCTTGTATGAAAGATGTTTTGAAAGATTTTTTAATTGAAAAAACATATTCCTCATTTTCTGCAATTAAAATGACTTTTAAAGTTATTTGCTTGTTAGTAAACTATACCAACCAAAAGTAGTTGTCCAAAAAAATTTGTGTCTACAATGACTTTTACTTTGCTAATACTTAAATCGATACTACTTGTTATCGCCAGAGGATACCAAGTTGTTCTTATGCATAAGATAAAATTGCTATTAGAGCGAAAAAGTGACAAAAGTTAAAGAAAAAGTGGTAACATTATTTCAATATTTTTTTATTTATCTTATTAGTCTTAATTCAAACTATATTTTGGTATGTACCAGTTTATCATCAGTGATAAGGCCTTTTTCAGGCAATAGTTTGGATCAAAGAATAGCCAACTTTAATTTTTTATATTATTCACAGGGTTTATGAATGCATGACAATACCACAAGCTAACAATGAAACTTTATAGAATATGTTCAAGTAGGAAAATGCTGTTTAAAGTGTATGAAAATAAGTTTGAGCTATATTTTGCCTGCATTTACAAAAAACTTTGCGTGCAATCTAGTAAAAAATTTGGAAAAATACTTTTTTTCTTTTTGTATGTGTTTGTACAAAACTGAGAAATATGTGTACTCTATGAACTGATTAACTTCTATTACTCACTATTAAATAGAGAGGTCATTAAGTTTTTTATTGACTTTATTAGTTCTAAGTATAATATAGTAGGTATGGTTTTTGTTGACAAGATATAATTAAAGAAGATGTAACTTATGCTTCATATTTTTTGTGTCAGTATACTTGCTTTAAACATGTAAACTTAGACAGATGCACTTTTTTTGCTATTGAATGTGTTTTTTGTCAGTTTAAACTCATAGAACAAACAAATAACTTATACATATCCAGAGATAAGCAAGTTTTACTGTGCTTAATTATTGCTTCTAGTAAAAACGAATATATGCAATAAAATTTCCTTGAGTCTTGCCCATGTATTTCATTTATAAATGCATGTCTTGGAGTTTTATCAATACTGTTAAGAAAAAGTTGCAAAAACTAAAACAATGGTAGCTAATAGTGTATGTACGTAATTGCTAAACAGTACAAAAATTTACAATTGCTGAATGACTGTACAATGTTAATATGTACTACATATACTTCTCACATGAATTACCTATCAGCTCCGTTATATTAGTTCTTTCTTACCAGATAAATTTGTTTTACTAACAACAGATTCAAGCTGGAACAGTTTCTTTCATGGGTAGATGAAAGCACAAAAACATCTAGGGAAACTCCAATGTCAGACCTACTAATGATATTTTATTCAACACTGATAGTGATACGGTAAATATTCAAATTTTCAAACATTTAATGTCATGAATATGCAAGTATTTCTTTTTTAGACAATGCAAGCTCAAAGTAAGGCAATATAAGGATGAACTTGTGTGCAATTCGAAATGATGCATAATAACTTCAAAAGAGGGTGCACACACATGTTCAGTGCAGCCTGAAAAAGTATCCTAAAAAATGAAAATAAACTTGCAGAGATGTGAGTATTTGCTAGTACTGTGATATTGAGATGAGTCATTTTTTATAGTAGCATTTTCATATTATACATTGACTTGTTAAGATCACTACTTGGTGAATCATTTTGTACGATTAAAATTCTTGTTGAATTGGCACTCGATTAACAGTGCGAGTCAGAAGGTGAAAATGAATGGTCGAAACGACTTGTATGTATACGAGTATACTCGTAGAATTCCCGAGACTCAGTTCCTCTGACTCATGCAAAGCCTCAGAAACTTCAATCATCAGCCATCAAGTAGTGTACCTGCTTTTTGTTAGCAGTGTATAATCATGAAGTTCGAGGTGGCGTCCTTGTTACTGAGCTGCTTGGGCTATGTCGTCGCTTTCGCTCCAAGTCCGTTTCTCGGCGCTGGAATCAGAGCAGTACGTTCTAACTCTGGACTCCAGCAATCATCTCGTCGATCCTTAGCATCGGTTAAGAGTAATGCCGTCGACTCCCGTTTGTCCATGAATGTGGACACGAAAACGGGCCGTAAAATTGCCCTTGAAAATTACAGAAATATTGGAATCATGGCCCACATCGATGCGGGAAAGACTACAACCACAGAGCGCATTTTATTTTACACTGGTAAATCGTACAAGATTGGTGAGGTCCATGAAGGTGCCGCAACAATGGATTGGATGGAGCAAGAACAGGTTAATTTAAATTTTACATAACAGTAAAGATAAATGCATGGTTTCTAATATCTGAGGATTATTTGCATCGGTACCTTCATTATCCAGTAGTATAGTATTTACATTACTTTGCTCAGATCAATAAACCACATGAAACTGCTAGTAGATATTCATTCCTTCCCATTTTTACATCTCTTCAATTGAAATATTGATAAAGCTCATTTTTATCATTAGTTTTTGAGGATAGTAATATAATTTTACTATCCTGTTTGACTGAGAGTACACTTGCATTCCTTTCTTTGATATATTCTTTTAATGCTATTTTTAGTGCATTGCATGAAATTTTTTTTGCGCTTCATTAAATATCGTGTGTGGACAAATTTCCATCACCTGTGTTAAGAAATAATTAGTTTCACTAAAATTTATGGTCGGAAAGATTGTATAATTTCTTACCTAGTCCAAAATGTTTCATATGGAGAATCAGGAGACAGTTTATCGTAACCATGTGTGTGTAAGTTATATTTTTATCTGAACTTGTGGTAAAAGTAGCTATGGTTACATGAACCAGCCTTATTGAAAAATTTTTTGCATGCAAAGTGATTTGCTTCATCATTTCTTGATTGCGTCATAATATTTTTAGGAGCGTGGAATTACAATTACTTCTGCTGCGACCACTTGTTCATGGATGGAGCATCGTATCAACATTATCGATACACCAGGTCACGTTGATTTTACCCTTGAAGTCGAGCGATCCCTTCGAGTTTTAGATGGTGCTATTGCTGTGTTTGATGGTGTGGCAGGAGTTGAGCCTCAGTCTGAAACTGTTTGGCGACAGGCAAACAAGTATGGCGTACCACGAATGTGTTTCATAAATAAGATGGACCGCACAGGTGAATTAAATATTCAAGTTGTAGCTAAGATATTTCGTAAATGGATACTTTCAGTTACAACAAAATAATCAGTTTATCGAAGTACATCGTATTAGAGATATTAGTATATATAAGGAAACGGAGCCAGTACAGTGGTAAGGCTATCATATAATATATTTTATCACATGCTGGGCCATCAACTTCTGGAATATCAGCTGGATATACAGAGAGGCGTAGGGTTCTGGACCAAATTCAATTTTACTTTGATAACTGAAAAATTCAATTTATCAGTGTATCGAACTGGGCATTTATCGGGTATTATGGCATTGTAAGAATGTCGGATTGTGATTTTTACTGCCTTTATAAAAACAAGCTTAGTTGTGCATTCTAATACTTACAGATACAATATAACATGCATTCAGCACCCCGTGAGTTGTAGACTCCGCTTTTTCCATCGAATTCATTCAAAATTAATAGTTTCTTCTCTCTAATATTGCAGCGTAAATAGTACATGAAGACTTATTTCGAGTTAGTTTAATTCTTTAACACTGTTCATCTAACAGTTCTCTCAAAGATACTTGCTCTATATACTTTTGCTGCAAGAAATATAAAAATTATATGTTTGAAAGTTCAATGTAAACTAATGTATTATTAAATTCCAGTACATCTTTTATGAATCGTTTTTTATGAAATCATTTCTACTTCCACGGGCTATTATAGTACTGAAGTTGCGCATATTTTTTTGAGTAGTAGTTTAAAGAAGCTATTATATTAAAGGGTTCTGCTTAATATCTACTTGTGGGCCCAAAGGTATTTTTATGTATTTCTAAGTAATAAAAGATGCATCAACTAAATAATTCTTCCTAGGATACAAACAAAAAGTATAATTTCTTTCAGTCTCAAATGTATATTCCTGTTTTTTCAAAGAAATTCTCATATTAATAACAAAGAAATAGTTGTCAATAGATCGCTGCACATCTTGATCCAAATGAAATTCGATTTATTTAAGATAACTACACGTATCGTGTTAAGTAATATGCATAGTTAATCCTTAATTTTTTTATATACGTAAGCTTGTTTCTTTGCATTATAAGTATGTGGAGGGAGAAAAAATTATTTGATGAACTGATTCTGGATCAACGCCTTCGTATAGTACTAGTTGTAATATGAATTTGTGCAACAAACCTAGGAAGTTAAAGAACTGTAACAACACATATTAAATATCATTTTGTAAGTTTAGCTTTTTCATTTTCAACAAGTATGCATCAATATGAATATTCATTTCGCAATACAACATGAGGACGTGGGTAATTCTATAATACTATTAGTTGTCATTTTCAAATTTGAAAATTAATTATTGTGATTGTAAAAAGTAAAGCTAATGCAAAAGCCAAATATGATTTTTCATATTTAACAGTATTTCTTAAATGGTTGATCAAAATTTTGACTCAAACAATATTGCGCAATGAACTAGTTTAAATTCTTAGAAACTGCGCAGTGTGATTCACAGGAAAACACAGTTTTTACTAAACTCTCACAAAAAATCACTGACTTGAAACGCTCTTTGCTCACTCTGGTTTGTATATTGGTCTTTTTCAAAAGATAAATTTTGTAATTTTATTACTTTTTGTTGCTGTTTACTGATGTTTTTAATTGAATCTGCCCTGACTATATATTTATTTGACAGTTGTGGCTAAACAATGCAAAGATAAAATTACACAGACGATTCTTGACCAGATTTTTATTTCTTGGATATTGGATTCTTAAGATATGTAATTCATCAAACTTCAACTTGCTTCTCATAGCAATTGCTCGATTTTCAATGACATAACCCCATCCTATTTTCAAATCATGCATGATATAGAATCTTCCCCCTAAGTGACTAGTTCTATGCATTGATCGAATTCAATATCAATATAACTAAGTATTTATTTGCATATATACATATGCTCATTTAAGGCCTATCGAATTGGCTGACTCATAGCTAGTTGAACCAAAATTATATAGGATAATTTAACGAATTAAATATTATAACATTTCTTCTTAAGGTTTTACAATTTATTCAACAAATTTGTTTGCTATATCTATAATCCTTTATTTACTATTCAAATTTGGTATTAATTGTTATCTTACAGGAGCAAACTTTTATAGATGCGTGGACATGATTACCAAAAATTTAAATTCTATTCCTGCGGTGATTCAGTTACCCATTGGAAACGAATCAGATTTTATTGGTGTTGTCGATTTGGTTACTATGGAAGCTGTAATTTGGAGCGGCGAAGAGACAGGGGCGTCTTTTGATCGAATTCCAGTAGATGAGGTATATTTGCACGTAAAATTTTTGTATTAAGGTAATATTTTGGAGGAATTTCTACAGCATGACTCTTCAAGAGTACCTGTCATGTCTTTTCCTGTAAATGCTGAAATTACAAGCTTTCGCATCATCAATTCTTTTAAAACATTAAGTTTCAATTTTCAATCCAATTTAGTTGAATGCATATATATGCATAGGTAGAACATTTCGGATAATGAATTTGTAGGTACCACCGAAATAATTCATTATATTCTAAAATTCAATGTACTTAAACACAATATGAAAAATTCCATTGTTTATTCATAATAATTTATAATTCTTTAGAACTGAGTCTGCTGTATATTGTTTTCTACTTCAACTAAAAATTGTTCCAGAACAATATTCTAATGCCTCTATCTGTAATGCTGTTTTACACTTTATTTAGGCGCCTATTCCAGATGATCTTAAAGTTCTGGCAAAAGAGTATCACGAGAAATTAGTGGAACAAGCTGTTGAACAAGATGATGCAACATTAATGAGCTACTTGGAAGGTAGATGAACTTCATCGAACGATTTAGGCTAAATTTGACGTACAATTTACAGTTAATTCAATGGCACTGAAAATATTTAGGCATTGAAAGCAATTAAAATCTTTCGTTTAAATATAACTCATGTCTTATATATCATCTAAAAAATACTGCTAACTAGGATTAGTTATCCATTAGTTTATATAAGTGTAGTCTAGTATGGTATAAAATCCAGTATCCTAGCGTTTACTTGAACAAGCAGTTAAGAACTGTTTTTTAGAACAATTCTATGTTGAAGTGTAATTATGTAATGCAATCTATATTATCACACTGTCTTTTCCTATCTTCCCTCTGCTGTCGCTGCATCTCTGCTCACTATCAACTACAAATCTTGATATGCATTCCAAATTTCAAAATTCGCAGAGCTCCATATGTTGAAAATTCGGTATGAGTTATAATTAGGGGATACTGGGAGTTTAATTGTGAATTCATTTATACTGAAAATGTCGAGCTATATATGTTGGATATTTGCTATATATCATACATATTCAACTGTATATTGAATTGTAAACTGTACAAAAACTGTGGATTTCGGATTTCATGTTAAATACTTTTCACCCATGTCGCCAGCCAAACCTTCCTCTCTTTTGATTGTGTTTTTCTCCAACAAATCAATAATTACGACAATATTTATATGTGGTAATATTGGCTGAAATTTAGAATATTAAAGTATTCATATATGGAGTGTGTTCTGTAGAGTACTTGGGGAGTGATAGGGGGTGTATTTTCAGATTACTGATGCTATTGTATGGAAAAGAAGAGTCTTAATATGAAAATTAAAGTTAATCTTTATTTGTTGACATGTATTGAAGTTATGTGGAATTCCGAAATTCTGTAAAATTGAGAGCATAGTATGTTTATAATATCCTTTCTGAGAGTAAGAAGTATGGATGGTTTTATTTAAATATTTATATTAGAATTTCACGACATTGAGTTTTTAAAATGAATCTCGGTTTTATTGAAGTTAAATACTTGATAGAATATTCTGAATCAAGAAATCAAATCCTCGAGGCTTATTTTACCAGTTTTCATAGTAAGTATTTTCAAACCATTGATCAACATGAATTTTAAATGGTTTTTTTAACTAAATTTTATTTTAATCTGGTGTAAAGTAAGGCTGATATAGTTGGACTCTGAATATTAAAGCTCTGTGTGCATCTTTGACTATATTTTAATTATAGAAGACCTTAACATTGTTGTATCAGTAGAGGGCCTATTGTACTACTTAATGTGCATATTTATTAGTGCACTCAACTTGGGTAACGAAACGAACTGTCTGTGCTAACCTAATTCAGAATTGTTCAATTAAATGAGTTCACTTTACTAACAAATTCATTTACAACGGGGGTATTTATCAGTTTTCATGAATCATGTGCCTCATTATACATAATTTTTTGGCCATTTTGAGATTATGCCTTGTAAAACCTTGTTTGCGATACTTAAACATGTAAAGTTATCTTTTTCTTCCTTCTTTATATGAGTTTAGGCATATTCGAATGGCCAACTTTGATACAATTCTAATGGATTTGCTTTCTTAACATATCAATCAACAGTACGTAGGTCGAGTGAATAACGGATATCCGGAACTTCCTCATAATGAATTAATACAAGCATATGTATATATGCATGTTTTTACATTGAAGTTTTTTATTCTAGGCGACACTCCTGATATTGCTACTCTTCGTAAGTGTATCCGAAAGGGTACTATCGCCGGAGCATTTGTACCTGTTTTAACCGGAACTGCTTTTAAAAATAAAGGTAATTTTTTATTCATATCCTTCAATGGATTAGCATTATCCTCTAAATGATTCCTTTGTTCATACCATTTCACGGGACTCCACTATTTTTGATAAGCATTACGAATTCTTTCTTCTCATGACCACCTAGTTTCTATTGCAGTTTCCTTCCAGAATAATCAATTTTTTTCGTGGAGCTCACTCACATGTGTATGTTCTTCACATATGACTGAATACGCATATACATTCGCATATATTTTATTTATTAAGGGAATGAAGCATAAATATATATATTTCCATATAGAATGTATTACAGAATAATACAGACGTACAGCTTATGAACATACAGACTAAATTAGTTCCCAATTTTAAGATGCAATTTTACTTTTTATTGCATATTTTTAAAGGAGGTTACTTAACATGCTTAAAATTTTTTTACCTTTTCAAAATTATCTTACAAACTTTTTAATCCAGGTGTGCAGCCATTATTGGATGCTGTAGTTTACTACATGCCAGCACCTACCGATGTCGAAGCAATTAAGGTAAAAATGCCTCAAATATTTTAATGATGACTGAATTTGTTTTAAAATGGCTACATTAGATGATTTTTCTAAAAATATTGATGAGTTGAATAAAAATTTTAGATATTTTTGAATAAGGTAGTATCTTGATTAGTTTTAAAAAGACCGAATTAGTCTTGATACGTTTTTTTAATGGTAACGGCAAAGGTGTTGGATACGGTCGAATTCTATAGTTCAACCAGTATTATCCATCAACATGAACCAAATATTTCAATAAGTTTTAATTACAATTCTCTCTAGCATTCCCTTTTGTTATCCTTGCCAATTGTATTGGATGGTATTTGAGAATTATTAATTACAAATGAATCAATTTATTAACAAGTTTATCTAAGATCTATGTGCATACTGGTGTGGTAGCCTCCAGTATCTTTATTCAATAATTCTGCACATAAATTGTTTCATGGTTGTTAAATGTCGGCCAAAAGAACAATATATGTGGACTCTACTAGCTTCAATCCCTAAGAATTTGATAAGAAATTTTTGGGTAATTTTTCTATTTTTCGAATTTTATAGGGCGTGGATCCTGATGATCCAGAGAAAGAAATGGTTCGTCATTCAAGGTAAGGCTTTATATTTTATTTTCAAATTTGCTTCGTTTTCTAGTGTTTCACATCACAAAACCATATGCAGTTGATAATGAAACTACCAATAGCATAAAAAGACCTCAACTTTGTAAATTCTTGAGAAAACTCATGAAACGGCCTTAAATTTCTTTTCAAAAACTAAATAAAAATGAATTTAAAACTCTATTTTTGCTGTAAATTATGTTCTTTGAGAGATTAAGTCATATTTGTTTTTGTTAATATTAAGGCGTAAAATTCATGCAGGCCTTCGCATCATCTGCTCCCCATTAATGGTAGCTTTCGCTTTTAATCAATTTTGGCCAAATGAACAATTTTCAACCTTTTTATATTTATAATGTAAATTAGATGGTTACAGTTTATATTGGATTGTTGAGATTGTACTGCGATAGCTGTTTAAAGTATATATGAAGTAAACTTTCAATACTGAAAATTTACTTTAAGCAAATTTTTGCTTAAAACAAGTGAATGAAGATGTCGTGTTGTGTTGAAGTTCAAGTTCAGTTTTCGGATATATCAAATTTTTAATTTGGTGTTCCTGAAAAATTCATCATATTTGACATTACTCTAAGTATTTATATTGCTTTTGAACAGAAATTTTAAATGTTTCTATACACGGATTTCATTATTTATATAGTGACGATGAGCCACTTTCAATGCTTGCGTTTAAAATCATGAATGACCCTTTCGTTGGAACTCTGACATTCGCCCGCATGTACAGGTGATTATTTTTCTTGTTTTATCAGGGCTTTACTAAAATTATTTGCTAACCTCAATTTTCAAGCATTTATAGCATCCAAATTTGATTTCAAAAGCAGAGTTTATAAATGAATGATTTGTTTGTGGACGAGTGTATTTTTCAGTGATTCTTAGTGGCATATTGATCCACTTTGCTACTTATACTGCCTGTCCTGTCCTCTGTCTTTTTATACGTGTAGTAAAGCATAAGTTTGACTTAGTGCTAAATTGCATATATCGTACTCTTCAGTGGTGTGCTTGAGACTGGTACGACTGTATATAACTCTGTGAAAGGCAAAAATGAGCGTATCGGACGAATGCTCGAAATGCATGCCAACTCTCGAGAAGACATCAAACAGGCAAGAGCAGGGGATATTGTGGCTTTGGCAGGATTGAAGGATACTACTACTGGTGAAACCCTATGTACAAAAGATGCACCGATCATTTTAGAAAAGATGGACTTCCCAGATCCGGTTATCAAGGTAGCTGTAGAGCCGAAGACCAAAGCTGACAATGAGAAAATGGGAAATGCGCTCGTGAGATTGGCTGCTGAGGTTTGAAAATTATTATTATTTAAATATATTTTATGGTTGACATAACTCTGAAATGTGCGCATCGGTTGGTTGCCATGATTCAGAAATTACTCTTTATTAAATGTTAGAAGCATTTACTAATTTCTTGTATGGTAAATGTATAAATTAGGGAAAATTTATTGATTTTATCTGCTTTACAATGCGTGGAGTTGCATATTTTCTCAATGAAATTTCATAAGCTATAGAAGGATAAAAATTGTCACTTTTTTTGGGACCCTTTGTTTGGACTTTTAATAAAAAATTTTGTAAATATTGATTGACGATAAGCAGTATGAATTATACTTTTTCCCTAATTCTCTCTATCTCTTGCTTTTCAAGGACCCTTCATTTAGATTTTCTCGTGATGAAGAGTCTGGTCAGACTGTCATAGAAGGCATGGGTGAGCTTCACTTAGAGATTATTGTCGATCGAATGATGCGAGAATTCAATGTTGCATGTACTGTTGGCGCACCCCAGGTTGGCTTATATACAACACCCTCAACATATTCAATGCTTCATTTTAACTTATTGCACTAAAATTTAGAGTTAAGCAAACATTAATAATTATGTCAATCTGGCATCAAAACAAGCATTTAAAATATATTTGGGAAACTTCTCGTATATCTAGAAATAAAATCATAATGAAATCCTAGAAAATATATGCAAAGTAAAATTTTTAGCGTTTGCACTGAATTTAGTTTTTGCCGTAGTGTACTCAAAATTCTATTGTCCTCTTAATCTATTCAAGTAGAATGCACACATGTTGTATTGGTGCAGAAGTGCAATATCTCTTCATCCATATCAAGATTTTATCTTAATTTTCAAATATGGGTATACTTAGACATTAAATTTGAAAAAAATCATATTTTAAGATTCTAGCAAGAAAGAATTTTTTCTTTTTTAAAGTTGTGAACTTGAATTAGTATCAATGAGTGCCTTTTCAAACGTTTTATTAGGAAAACATTATATTTTAAAAGTGAAGATGGAACAATTTAGGAAAAATTGATTATTTTTGAGCACTTTTATGAATTTGTAACTTTCATAAATTGGCAACAATGTCAGTTAATCCAGCAAGTGCTTATGAGTTGGGTTCTTATTTAAAATCAGAAAAAGAATTCTGATATGTAGGTATCACTATTTTTTCGCGTTTCTTTAACTTTTTTTTCTTGTAGGTTGCATACCGTGAGGCTATTACAAAAACTGCTGAAGTTGATTACACCCATAAGAAACAGTCTGGTGGTTCTGGACAGGTATTATATACATTTTATAGATATGTATAGATACAAAAACATGCATCCTGATACACAGGCATACATGAATAATTCTGATGTTCCTGCTAACAATGTTTAGCGTGATATGTGTTTTTTAATTCGCTAGTCTTATATGCTGGACAGCATACTAAAAAATACCAAAACGTGATTTTTTCTATTGCTTTTATTTCGTAGTTTGCTAGAATCAAGCTTCTATTTTCGCCTCTCCAAGATGATGAAAAATCTGGTGATTTCACTTTTGTTAGTGAAATTAAAGGAGGTTCAGTACCTAAAGAATACATTCCGGGTGTACAAAAAGGTATTGAAAGCGTCTTATCCAACGGAGTTATAGCTGGTTTCCCTGTTTTAGGACTCAAGGTATAAAAAGAATAATCAATATCCTGCTTTATTGGTCAGTATTATATATATTTCTCTTGTTATTAGAGCTTCAGATAGAATTTAATTATTTTCGATTTCATTTATCAACATTTTAAATAATTTCTGTTTTGGGGCTTAATACACAAAAAGAATAATATATTTAAAATTTATTTCTCTTTATCCACCATATATAGTGGTCAAAGGCACAAAGGATAATTATTATTTTGAATTTGATTGGCCAGCATTAAAAGTATTTTGTCACTAGTGACAAAATTACTGTCCCTAAAATTGTTTTTGGTTTAGTAGTTTAGTGTACATACACCAAATAAGCTTAAATTTTAAGTTCTGCTGTGATTGTTTTAGTAAAAAAAATTCAAAGCAATGTATATATATATATATTTATACATGCGTGAATGTACAGCTAGGCTATGACACTTTTGTTTGATAAAGTGATTGGATTGACTAACTATTGATTCGAATTCAACTTAATTTTTTAGGTTGTAAAATTAACTAAAATAATTAGCAAACCTCATTCAATGAATTTATAAGCATTTAAATCTTTACATTGCACTAAAAAATTAGCGAGTAGTCAACTAATTTTTAAGACCCTTTTTTTCATATATTAAAAGCAGGAAAAATATATACTGTTGGCTACAGCTGTTTTTAATTTTTTCCAGTATTATTTACGTATCTGTATATTGTATGTTATACAGCATAAAATTCATTTCTACGTATATTCTGGTGTAGTTTGTTCCCTTCTTTAGGGCTCAGAGTAAAAAAGAACCGTATATTTTGCATTTGACTGTTATATTTTTTCGGTTGTTTTTCATAGGCAACACTTCTTGATGGAGCCTATCACGATGTTGATTCTTCTGTAATGGCCTTTGAAATTGCTGGGCGAGCAGCTACCAGAGAAGGATTGCGAAAGGCTGCAGCTAGACTTATGGAGCCAATCATGAAGGTATGAATAATAAAAGACGTAATGCATATGAAAGATTATTTTCAGTTAATTATGATGGTATAAATATGTACAAAAAGTTATTTTTAAGCCAATCATGAATAGTTATCAAAGCTCAATGCACGTGAAAGATTATTTATAGGCCAATTATTAAGGTATGAACACATGCGAAAGGTTAAAGGAAATTAGGGTAGTATAAACACTTATTGTTGTACTAGCAAAGTTAATTTGATGCTACTGTTATTGAATTATTTATAAAAGAATGTTTTTTCTGAAGACTTAATAGGCATTATCTCTATAACAAATATTACTGCATCTCTGAAACTTTCCCTGGATTTTCATCCAGTACTGTTCCAGCAACAATGAATGTTACTGGTAATTTGTCTTATCAAGTAGTATTCCGGTACTTAATCCAGGGTGTAAAAGGTTGTTGAAAGATGCTACATTAAATTTTTTAAAGAATTATTTTTGTAGAATACAAAAATGAACAGAAATAAATTCACTATCCCGTGTAGATTTCAATGCAGTTAGTGTAAGATTCAGATTTTTTTTGTAATTTATGAATACAAACTTTTAGAGTGAGATTATTCTATTATAGCCAATCGGGAGATATCATTTTTACTCTATTGCTGTAAATATCACTAATTATACCTAAGGACTGCTTACTGTGTTGGGATATCACTAGCCATGTCTACAGTTATAGTTGCTTCATATTATTGAATGACATGGTATACAATCCAATGTACTAGCCACTAGCTTGATTGTTTAGCTTACTGATTAAATGGAAATGCCTTTACTTCCCATTTTGCCAATTCTCCTAAAAACTCTATTGTAATAAAACTTCCTGGTTCCGACATATTTACAGTATAGAGCAAGTTTCTAAAACAATTATATGTTGATGTATAATTTAATCTATAATATCACCTTGCTCTATCTCTGTATATATAATAAACTACAGTTAAATCTCCTGAATTGGACTACTTTAGTAGGCTGGACAGCTGGAAAGGTGGCCTTATATCTTTGAATATACTTTTTCCTATGTATATCTCCTTAAGTCGGATATATGAGTATATGACGGTGAAGTTTCTGACCTAGGAAGTTTCACAGAAATCATAATAGCATTTTGTGTCAAATTTCACTTCAGTATTTTATTTTAGCGGTAGCTATGATCATTTTTTTCCACAGCGAACTATGAATTTTTAAATCTGCATTCACAGCACGAAGTGCGTTGTTTTATTTTGCTGGACTATGAAATTTTTTAACAACTTTAACTAAACGGCTTGGGCTGAATAATGATGGAAAATGAGTCATCCAAAATCTACGTAGGATTTACTCCAACTTTTTTATCTTGATCATATTTATTTCCACAGATCTTACAAATCTTTTGTCCATTTATATATGTATATATTGATACGTATATATATTCAATCAATATTCTATCTGATTTAACGGAGTTTAAAAAGGAATATATGCATTCATTTTATAGGTGGACGTAGTGACCCCTGAGGAATATATGGGGGATATTATAGGAGACATTAACTCCCGACGTGGGCAGGTACATACTGATATATTTACATATATCGAATTTGTATAGAGATGCATCTTCAATTCAAGGGAAAGTTATGCATACATGTATAGAATGTAAATATTCTATTCTACATGATATATATATATGTACATGATGCAATTAAAATAAGCAATATATCTTCGATTCATTTTAAGTGGATTCTTTGTATCCAAATTTTTAAAGTATTTTTACTGATATACATATATATATAGTTCAAACACAAGGATTGTGTTTTATCCTGTATAATTGGTATATAATTTTTGATACGCAGGTTGTAGAGATGATTGATAGAAACGGATTAAAGCAAATTGAGTCATATGTACCCCTGGCTAATATGTTTCAGTATGTGTCTCACCTAAGGTCAGTTTCAAAAGGCAGAGCTCAGTATACGATGAGTTTAAGTCGATATGACTTTATCCCAGCATCAGTCGAGAAAGAAATAACGTCGAAATATGCAGCAAAGACTGAAGATGATGAGTAGGTTTTTATTCGTTTCAACGAGAGATAAACTGATTTAAGAAGTATTATGACTGTTTTGATATTTTTGCTTCAGATCATGACATTTATATGCATTGTCAAAATATATTTTAAATGTTTCCATAAGGAATGACATTAAGTTTTAATATAATATTTAAACATGTAACAAAATTATTTTGTCACACAAGGATGTTTCTTTATCTTTTACTACTACAAAATTAGTATGTTACCAAGACTGATGACAATGAATAGAGTCGAGTAGTTTTTTATTCGTTTTAACGCAAGTTAAACTGATGTGTAAACTCTCTTACAAGGGATTTTAACTCGTTTTTTGCTTCAAATCTGAAATATATAATCTTTCTTGAAGTACTCTCATGATTCCATATTAAACAAAGCAGAATCAAACCTGATTTAATATGATAAATATGTTTTATTCGTTATATGTAACTACAATATTTCCATATACATAAACTAAAATTACTTGAAAATTTGGTAGACAAATAAAATTATAAAAAATATATATCGTCTTAAAAAGCTAGTAAAATGATCAGATACCTTTAAAACTTTATAAGAAGTGAAATTACGAAATCCCTTATTGAAAATTTCATTACAAAAACTATAGAAAAAATAGTAATGAAACTGATTTGAAAGAAATATATGATATCTTTTAATGCATGAGATATCTTATCTCTTTTACACAACTTTGTTGGAATATGGCTTTCATATATTTTTGATAATATATTTTTAATGGTTATTGTTTAGTACTAAGTACATTGTACAGATATTTATTTCATAAAGTTAATTCTTGATGCATTCGCTTTTTGAATATTTGAATAAATATTAATAGCGCAACAAAATTTAATACCAGCTAAAAGAGTGAATAGAAAATAAAATAAAACTGCATTACGAGAGACTTTCAAAGCTTCATGCATGGAAAAGAGAAGATTTTTCAGTGTCTAATATCGAATAATTATTTTTATTGGTTACATTTAAATATTTGAGTTGTTGATCGATTGATCATATTTTTGATAGTAGCATTTGTCAAAGATATCCTAATGCTCCAACATCCATTAGGTATTATAAACATATTTAAACAAATTAAAAAATGATCAACTTTTGTATTAAGAAAATAATAGTTCAACCTTCAAAAGTAAGTGACCTCTGCATAAAAAATGGCACAATCAGACATTTGGTTGCAAAAAAGTTGCTTTTTTGCAACTAACATGCACATATTCTATCCGCACACATCCAACATTCTATTTCCTACATTTCCACCTTCTATCCAGGAAATCCAAAAACTAAATACAACTACTTAATAAAATTTTGAAATACCCTTATATGAAAAAAAATCCATTTTACAATTAACTTATTCATAATGATCATTTGCCATTCAACACTAGACTGCCAGTAACACCAATAAAATATCTCCATCCAGCATTGTTCTAAAAAGTTTGGACAGTGATGAAAATTTCAGAATTTGCTTCAATCAAAGATTTTGCATTACGTTTCTGACATCAGCAGCTTATAAAAAATAAATCATCCCATCATACTTTTACTGTAAAAAATTCAGATACAGCAAATAACACAAAAGTAGAAATAGAATTTTGTACTAGCTTACATATGCTGCAGAAAGTAAAATAACTTCTGCAACGCACAAAACTTAACAGCATGAAATACAGAGTTCAGATCATTGATCCAATCTACAGTACTAAGGCTAAGAGAATGGCATATCAAAGATCTTTTGTAATCTTGAATTGTTGAGTCTTCAAGCACATGAATT
>JAULBW010068815.1:0-32936 GCA_032358265.1 Vaucheria bursata | reverse complement strand
CCTATATGTAATTGATACCTTTTTAATTCATAGCACATTGGAAACTATTCAATCAATTGATCAAAACCTCTTTAATCTGAACACCTGCTTCTAACAAAAAAATCATCTTTCACCTAAGGTTGGGGGTGTCACAATATGGGAGCACACTCTTTATCTCTATATTTACACAGAATGATCTGTCCAACAGTTTCTATATTTTCAATGTTCATACCATTTTTTTAATTTTTCTACAAAGTATTTCTTCAGTGTTTCCAAACCAATATCTCTATTCAATGCCTGACAAAACATCCCTACAATTTATTTTCTGGTTGTTTTGTGCTTGGTATTTGTGCTGTATCAAAGACACTGCTCACTCTTGACTGTTTACCCTGCTAGTTTGCAGAGTAGTGCTGTCATAATAGAATAGTGCCCTTCTCATGATTGCAGGCTTACTGTTATATATATAAATATATAATTGCCTTACTTTTGCTTTGTTATTACTGTAGTCTTGCTAGTTTTTGTGCATTATTTTTT
Organism: Vaucheria bursata; assembly: GCA_032358265.1. NCBI lineage: Eukaryota > Xanthophyceae > Vaucheriales > Vaucheriaceae > Vaucheria > Vaucheria bursata. Next base: position 32,423 of record JAULBW010068815.1, on the reverse strand, counting down.
TATACTTTTTCATAGTGGGCTCATCTCTTCTTGCCTTGCCATGGCCCCTTATCTCACCTTGTTTCTGGGCGAAGCAAACATCAGGCTTTCTTCTCCCGGGCAATTTACTATTAGAGCTTACTCTTCTATTACAAAATACGTTTGAGTTGTAATTGCACAACAACTTAGAACAAGTAGAGTTGAAAGTATCAAGAAAGCAAAAGTAGAAGAATTGACTGTAAGGGGCACAATGCTTTTGAAATATCATGCAAATAATGATAGTAAAAATTCAATAAAACTATAGCAAAGAAAGAAAAGAAAATTTTTTAATAAATACATTATTGAAAGAAATAGAGAGTAAAAGAAGAAATGAAAGACTTTGAAAACAGCTTAGTATGGTGCCAAAAGAACCAGTAAAATAATTCATATTGCAATGATTGCTGGAAATGATAAGGAAGATAGTTTGTAAGAAACTCTATGTGGGCTGCACAAGAGTGACCTTTGGCTGTAAGAAATATCCTTAGAATAAAGCAGTATATGAATGAATTTGTAGCTTCAAAAAGGTTGATACACTTTAACTTGGTAATTTTGGAAAGACGTATGGTATTCACAATAAACGTATACACGTAAAAAAATAAATAGAATAAGTGGTTCTAGACCAGTACCGGCACTATATCCTGATAGAATGACCATCATTTTTTTCCAATGAAGTTTTTTTACCTGCATGTTTATTCTTAAAGTTTTACATTTGTTTACACTTCTCAAAAAGAAGTGATAGAATAACAAAAACATAAAGATACATCTCAAAGTACAAAACTATAAAACAATAGATGGAAAAATTCAGTAAATGATAGCACTTTGCGTATATATTGGTAAATCAATTCTAAAAACCAAAAAGCTGAAATTATTTAATCATTAGCAAAATACATAGATGTATAGTTGGACACTGAATTACTGCAACTTTAGAAGCAATACACTTTGAGATCTCCATCAATGCACATGTACTTCAAACAAATTTAAATGTCAACATAGCAAACTGTTCGGAAGCAATATATGTATTCCAGACATAAAACAGGAAGCACAGGCAAATAAGAAAATGCAAAACACACATGCAAACACAGTACACTAATTTCTGTTTCATATGTTGCCAAGAAAAAGTCTCATCAACACAAATAAAACTTAAAAGAACACAACTTAAGAGAATCAAACTTAAGAAAATGCACAGAAGATAAATTATATCAATAGAGTAACTACAATTCCATTTAGAGTTGTACACAAGCACAGAGCAAGTAACATATCATGACTTCAAAACAAATCATACAGCAAAACAGATCAAATCCTGGCTAACATTTAAGCATGAAGTTATTAAAAGTATTGATTTTTGGTATGCTATGTATTTAATGAGCAAGTATAGATATTTTCAAGGCCTCATTCATTCTCAGAAATCTTCCTAGACTTTTTGCTTCAGTTTTAAATTTGAAAGATAATTATTTAGTCCAGCTGTATTCACAGTATATGGTGAAACAAAATAGACCCTTATATGGTTAAAATGTATCAACACTTTTACTTGATGGTTGGAAAGATGTTTTGTCAAATTCAGTGTAATGTACATTTTATTCTATGGTCCTATTATCCGCACTTTTTTTAATATTGTAGATGTATCATCTTCACAGTGTATCTTGTTGTTAGGAAAATACAAACACAACAAATAACATAAAAACAGAAATAGTACTTGACATTAAACTACATGTGTTGCTGAAAGTGAGATAACTTTTGCAACACATAAAACATAGTAGCATGAAGAATAGGGTTCAGTTCTCTAAAGTATCTTAGAGCTGAAACTGAAACCAAGCTGAAAACAAACTGAAACCAAACTGAAACTAAAATCAAAACATGGACAAATCATACCGCAGCTACATAGATATAAGAACTAACCCTTAATAGAGTTAGTTCCTAACACTTGTCTTCTCTACAGCATGGCTTATCTTCTTTAGTTTGTGGAACAGATAGTGCAATTAAAAGTAACCATATTGAACTATGTAACCAAATATTTACCTACTGATTCTTCAGGTGTTATGTAATTGTTCTGTAGATAACTTTATTTTAAATGTTCTCATGAAATTGCATGTACATATACACTTCATGCAGCTAGTATGGTTGCTAAAGATGTTTGATAATATAGATGAGCAAATGTTGGTGAAAGCCAGTTGTAAGTAGCAAACCATTTCAGCTAGACTTGCATCTGGAAATCATTATCAAATAAATAAATTTTGTCATACGTTTGAAGCTTTATGTAAATCCATTAGTATTCCATGGCTAAAGTTTATCACACAATTAAATCTTTTGCATTCTTTTAGTTTGAAGTAAAGTAGTACACAGAAACTTGCAGTGATGAAATATATCCATCAGTTTTAAGAGCTGTGCATGACTTGAAAGTTAAAAGCATTTTCATTAAAATGATGACTTGGTGCTCAAACTAAGCCTGTTTACTGACTTAATTGAAATGTTAGAGCACCCAAAAAAACCTAGCCAAAATTTTCCTAGGATATCTGTGTTGTTGCATTAAACTTAATGGAAGCGATCAAAATCTTTTTAAGAGAAATGCATTGCATATATTATCTACAAGGTTTGAGTAGTATTTGACATATACTATTTATTATATTTTTCTACACCTCTGGCCAAATTTTAAGTTATTCATTGGGATGAACAAGTTTACTTAAGGTTCAATAATTTATGATAATAAAAGTTGGTATTTCTTTGAAGTACAGCAAGTTAAAATGCATTGGGCTAAAGCAATAATTTGGTGCTCATCATGAATTTCTATTGGCGCCTGAATTGGAACTTGAACCTGTTGTATCTTAGAATCTGACATCAAAATTCATACAATCTTATAAGTTCTCTATTAATTGTTACGAACTGAAAGATCTCAGTGCCTATTGAAATGTTGCCTTCAACTTTCATTTATACTGAGACAAAGATTCAAAATAACGACAGTTGAGAATCTTAAGATGCATAGACAAATTTGAAACAAATTACATAGATGTATGGCTGAAGTTGATAAAATGAAAGAAAAAATTGTCATCGAGAGTATATGCAGCTGTGATGCTTAAGGTTTTGCATCTGATTTGCTAGAGCTTGATGATCTTGATAAACAACTGTAATATTTTGAGATGCTGAAAGTTATGAAGTTCTGAATTGCACTGAGACTACTATTTATGACCAGTTATATGTGGAGACTCTGACTTTTCCATTTTTGAAAAATTACAGATATTGTCAACATGAAATGAAAGGGTGGAACAAAGTAGCAGAAAAGATGATGAATTTACCTTGGATGATATTCTTGCACTTTGATAAGCATCAATTTTTATAATTTTGTTGCAACAAAGCTTATTTTATATTAAAAATAATTTTTTATAAAATTAACTGCACAATGAATACAATTGATGAATTTTGCCTTTGGTTGCCCAAGGGAAGGTGAGGTAAAAAAATTTGCTCTCCCCGAACCCTACATTTACTACGAAGTGTTCGACTTGGCAGGTTTTGCTATAGGCGCAGTCTCTTCGAATGTCGGTTGATAAAATTTTGAATCTCTATTTTGTCACAGACGCAACGGCTTTTTCAAAGGGATAGAAAAAATTTGAATCGCAAAGGCATATTCATAGTATTCTCTAGCATTCATTTTGTCGGCCACACGAATAATAGTAAATTTCCATAAAAGACTTGTCGACGCTGAAACAAAGCATGAGCTTATCTAGAAATTGTTCAGCCAAACCTCAAAAAGATGCTGATGGTGAAGATAAACTGTAAGGAAATTCTTCAAAATATTCAATGTTTTCTAGACAACATTTCTTGCGACCGTGATATTTCACTTACGGTTATGTGCCTAATTCAGATGGCTGAGAATAAGAAGGGAAGTTGAGGCGATGGTAAAAGAGGAACCAGCCTTGACGAGATACTTCCAGTATACTATACTACAATACAACACACTAGTATGTGCGTTGGTGCACCATCTTTCTAATAAACTCGCGAACGATAGCATATCGTCATGTGAGTGGTATCACATGTTAGAAGGAGTAATGTGTGAGCCATGTGGAGATAAAGTAGGAGAACTGGTTAGGGCAGATCTTGTGGCTGTAGTGGTGAGAGATCCTGCTTGTGAGGGACCTGCACACGCATTATTGAATTTTAAGGTTGGCTGAACAATACATGATATTGTCCATTTCGATAACTTTTCATTAAATTTATCCCCAAACTAGCCTTTCTTTCGCTTTTACCTTTTTATTCTGTAACCTGGCCTAACTTATATATTTAAAAGGCAGGACTCCAACTTCTTGCATTAAAATTTATTTGACGATCGTTAAAATAACTCATAACTGCAAATGTACCATTTAACGTATAGTATCTAAATTAATTTTGAGAGAGAACTTGTGATTACTTCAGTATTTCCCTTTTTTAAAGCTTAGCAGATTCTGATAATGAATCCAAATAATATTCGTTGCAAGAAAAAAAAATGATGAATCATGCATACATATGACAACATTATATTAGATCGTATCAGCTATTTAATTTCTATAACAAACAAAAAATTGCCACATTCTTTAGTACGAATTAGTATAATTTAATACCTTTTATCTCAAATTCAGAAGTATCTTCATTACTTGAATAAATAATGATCATGAGAGTAAATTTCATCTCTACATTGGAACTTAATTCAATCCGATATAAATTTTGCAGTGAACAATTGATTTTAAGCAATATTGGCAGCTCTATGTCCATAGTTAACACCAACTTTCTCGATGTACACTTTATGCATATTTTGTGTTGAAAACACTGAAAAAAATGAACAAAATTTTTTTATCACAAATAACTAGAAGGTTCTCCAATTGCGAATATGGAAAAATTTGACATGTACTAAATATGACAAAAAATTGAAATGATTGCAGAATAATTGCTAATGTTCGATTAGTAATATTCTTTAAGAAACAATTAATTAATTACAATTAAATAATGTTGTATTTAATTATTTGAATCAACCGTTCGCTTAATTTTCATTCAATTGCTGTTTTAACTCTATTGGGTAGAGGTATGTATGCATATATTTTTCGTACGTATTATCGTATGGGCCACATTTTCCATTGTTAGAAATTCATCTCATTATTCTGGCTTCTATCACTGAAAAACATGAGTTTGCTGGATATTTTTGTAAATTCAATATTTAGATGCGAATAGAGTAATTTGAAATTGCGATCACATCTCTTTCAAATGCAGTTAATATACCATAAACTCATACTTTCGGGCACACTCAAAACTAAAAGTTAATCGAATATATCAAATTAGAGATATCAACATATACCAGCAATGGGTGGGCGATGGAGTGTAAAACACTATCAAATAATAGAATATATCATTTTTTAGTAGACCAATTTATATTGCCTAATTGTATGTAAGTAGGGTTTTTTAGGCCTTCAAGCTAGCCGAATTGCTCACGAGTTATGGCTTAGAAGTAGACGTTCGCTTGCATTAGCCATGCAATGTAGAATTAGCGAAATATTCGGTATGGACATACATCCTGCATGCCAAATCGGAAGCGGTGTAATGATTGATCATGCTACCGGCGTTGTATTTGGAGAAACAGCAGTAATTGGAAATGACTGTACTATCTTACATGGGGTTACGCTAGGCGGAACGGGCAAAGATAGGGGTGATAGACACCCTAAACTGGGGTCTGGTATCCTAATTGGCGCGGGGGCTATGATTCTAGGCAACATTAGCATTGGTGATGGATGTAAGTAAATATGTTTATCATGCTTATGTTATTACATTAAAAGAGGACATGAATTTGTGCTTTTAATGCATTTTAACTTATGAAGCATAATCGAAAAAGACATTTTGTGCCAAGTTCAGCTTCAGTTTTTGAATCTAATGAGTTATATCTGTGGCTCCGATTGATTCTTTGATTTACGTCCAATGTTTACAGTAACTTCATTTGTACGAATTTCTTTTATTGAGTTTTAGTTTATGATGAATAAACGATAAAGATATATGTTGCCAGGATTTTCGGATTTTACAAATTCTGCATTTAATAAATTCATTTTGTAGTCTCGAAAAATTCGCTTTACCCAAAGTTTACTGTTTTACTTTTATCTATCTATAATATTTTTATGATCCAATGACTCAAGATATTTACTTTAAAATAGTGATAAGTTGAACTAATTCTTAAAAATCCTTTTCTCTTATTATCGATTTCGAATATTTTTACGATTCAAGAATTCAGAATTTTACCGCAGCTTCATAAAGATAATAATACGAAAAGACTGATTGATATATTGATTTGAAGAATATTTTCATACAATAGAGCTATTTAACATCATTTTATACTATTGATAAATAGAGGGCAAGATTTGGTTTAATATTTCACATGATTTCTCGTTAAAATGAAATAGCTTTAGCTAAATTTTTAATTTCTTTCACAAAGATACAGTAGAATTTAGAAGGTTAACATGATTTTGGGTAGATGCATATGCCAAAAACTATTTTTTCGAAGAACTGTACAAAAATTTTTTATGACCTTTCGTTTAGGACGAAATTCAGGGGTCAGAAGCTGATTTCGGGCTAACTAAGAAATGATAGAAAAAGACAGTGATATTTATTTTGAAGTATACAGTAAACTATACATTTCGATTTGAACAGTGTTCTAGAACTTATTCTTTAACATCAATTATGACCAGTATAGTATACTGGATTGTGTAGTGTATTGATTTGCACTAGTATGAAAATTATGGTTAGCGATATCTTGTTAAGGCAAATTGAAAAATTTGTTTTGTTTTGTTCGGTTCTTCAGGTAAAATTGCTGCTGGTAGTGTAGTACTTCGGTCATTGCCACCTCACACAACTGCTGCTGGGGTACCCGCAAAGATAGTGGGTCATGCAAATGAAGACAAACCGGGTATCGAGATTGACCAAAATCTTTTTAATGTTACTTATTTCGAGAATGGTAAAGCGAAAAGTCGACCAAAGTCAGAAATAATCGCTGCTTCGGAAGCAATCATGGTAGAAGTAGAACCGGTGGATATGAGGTCAGAAATGATGCCAATTCGAAGCGTTTTGTGATTTTTCAAATCTTTAGATGAGCCGTTGTGACAGTTTTGATCGGATTCGGTCAATTTTCAGACAGACTGTGATTGGCTTCAAGGAAAACTTATATTTGGTACATGTTAAGCATTAATGATTCAAATGAATATGAATTTTTCGCTTTTTTTACAAGACCTTGATAATTAAATTTTCTGAGTTTTAATTTCACTTATTTTGTTTTGAAGCACTTTAATATTTACTTTTAGGACTTTTGTTGGATCAGTTTTTAGAAATTTAAAATTGCAGTAAATTTAGAGCCTAACTTAAAAATTGTCAAAAAAAATCTAAGACCCGGACTGTATGCTCGGACTGGTTGAGGGTAGTTATATCAAGTTATTTTGAAGAATATTAGCATTATAATTTCATTTTTTTAATAATCGAACGCAATAGATAGATAAATTTTTTGTGCATTTGTTCAGGTCCATTTTCGAGCATTAGTTTTAATGCTTGGGCTCTAAATTTAACTACTTAAATAGAAATGTTCCTCATTCACGACTCACTGTTGAAGAAATGGCTCTAAAATTTTGGAAAGTCTTCCAGCACAACAAGCTAGTATTGTAAATGACACGCAAATTTGTCGGGAATGTGACATTAATTCCTTTACATCCGAAAATCTCTTTTTTTAGTTTATTTACTATAAGCAGAAACTCCTTAAAGGCAATTCATTATATCCAAAGTTTACATTTGCAGTTTTATTTTGTGTGCGTTGCACTAAAGCCTATTACGTATGATAAGTATTTCTTTCAAATCTAAATGCCCTATCTTGTTACAGATCTCCTACTACTACTCTTGAAGGCAGTCGGTAGACAAAACCAATGTATTTAACGCATGCGCGTCATAGCTCTAAAGTGATGAAAATCTGGGGAGCCGGGGGGGGGGGGTTACTTTCAGTTGGCAGTAGGGTAATTAAAAGATTTGTTCTAGATATTTTGCAGTTGCTATGTTGATGTTAACACTACTGGGCTGTTTATTGCATGGTATATTTATAGAATAATCTCTTTGAAGTGCTCTCCTGTCGCCCAAAGTACTTGATCAGATAAACTTATAATTGCAATTTTGCTTCTTGTATTTTATGCTTTTGGATTTTGATATATAAATAATTCTCTTAATAATTGCGATGCAATAGCTGTAGGATATGTGTGCTGCTAAGTCAAGTAATCCTATTGATTTGGAGTATAGACTGATAAGCAAATATATGTAAATGCAACTCTATATTTTGTAATACTGAAACGAACAAGCTAATACTGTTTAGATTTTGAAGTAAACGCTCATAGGTTGAATTTATTAATATATTCATAATATCCTGAATTGCCACCTCTGCTAAACATACCTGTGTAATCATTCCTGTGATTTGCAAATCATTTCTTGGCTGGATGGATTTATGAAGTTTTATTTATAGCGGCGCAAGTTCAATAATATTATACAATACCAAATTAACCGCTGTTGATGAAGAGTGCTAGCTATGACATCAGACTTCTTTTCGGTGTATGGGTAGTTTTGCACTTGGCACTGTCCATTCACACCACACGCTAACTATTAGTTGCGTATTTACTTCAAACCCAAAATATTGTACTAGGCACTGTTTACTTGGATCGAATCCCTCTTTAGATAGCATATTCCAAATGAACTTCAAAACAATCAAATTCAAAGCAGATAAAAGCTTTTATGTTGACCCAAAAAGTTTATATGAAATTTCGTGTATAGGATGTAACACACTCATATAATGAGTCAAACTTGCTGAAATATTGCTTATGTTAAAACCTTCCTTTCTACTATTGAACACTGAAAGGTTTATATATGATTAAATCTATCCACTATAAAGTCTTATGGCTATTCCTTGCTCGCACTTTTAAAACGCCAAGAGTCTCATTTCGCTCAAGTATTCCACCACCCAAAAGTATACTTCTATCATGCATCACTGCATCACTGCATATTTCAACTCTCTCAATACATATCTTGCCTTCTAAGTAATAGAGTGGATGCGGAACCGCATCTTCGGATATGACGGCATCATCGCCGATGCATAACATATCATGGTCTGCTCAAAAAGAATTTACAATAATATACTAGAACAGTTTTTTTGCAATTTTGCAATAGAATGGTAATAGTATTGTGCTGTACCCTATGCTAAAACAAAAAACCGATTAAGTTAACAAAAATTGATCTAAGAACAATATTCTTTACTTACGAGCTCCAGATGGGGAATTCTCATTTTCTTTGCTCTTTTATAAAAAAATGTGGCATGCGCTGCTATGCTCAATAATTCATATTGCAACATAAATATAGAGCAACTAAGGCAATTTCAACCATTGAGCATGCATAACTAATTTCTTTGGATCTATTTCAAAAACTTGGAAAATCAGAAATTTTTGTAATGAAGATTATTCTAGCATTGCCACCAAAATTTGAATGTATGCAGGCGCAGAATGTAAAAAAACTAATAGAGTCCTTATTTCGTGATCTCAAAACTGCTCTTTTTATTACTTTTTTTTGCAAAAATTGAGGAATTAATTTACGCAGCAGTTCTTATTAATCTCATTTACAAGAATATGAGCTATACAGGTCACAATTTTCTTGGCAATAAATCAGCATCAAAGCAGTAAAATTCTAGACGATTCACGCTACAATTTCAATGGATACAAACTCAACTTGCAGCAATATCAGATGAATACATTCGTGCTGTAAAATTTTGCCATTCTTGTATTTCATTTTTCACATTCAATCATGACATTCTTGCTGATAATGATATGTAAGAAAGCACTTTATTTTTACAATTTTTTGTTTTTTATTACTTTTAATACAATTTTCAAAGTCAGTCAGAGTCAAAGGTAAATATGACTTTTCAAATGTAACTAGTAGAAGTATTCTAAAATATGCATAAAGTACAATTTTTTTACCTGAAACACGAATTGAATGAACTAATGCAGATGGACTAACTCGAGCACCATGGGATCTAAGATATAAATTATACAGCTTGCCTCCCCGAAGCAAATCGCCAAATAGCATCATTGATTTCACATAAACATGGAACACGACCACCGTCTTATAGTGATACCAAGACCACATCAAATGCTTGCTCTGAATCTGTCGTCCAAGAACACACCATTTGGAAGCCGAGCTTGCAATGCACAGAAACGTCCCAAACAGCAAGAACAGTACTGGAGACATGATTGTGACATGCTGATTTCCACGCGTACGCGCTAGAAAAGCTATCAAGTATGTAGGAACGTACACCCCACAAATCATTATAAACGTCGTACACAATGACATTGGTATCGGGACAAGCACATACAACAAGCGTTCTATTCGAGTTAAGTGCCTTACGGGAGAAATATACTTCCGAATTGGCAAGGGTTGCGGTGTTCCGAGATACATGACATTTTCTTGAAGTATATCTTTGGGTCCTGCACAAGTATTTGGCCCCAATGCGGATCCGGCTGGAATTACGGCTCCGGGCATAACAACCGAACCAATCCCTAGCATAGCACGAGTTCCGATTGTAGTCACTTTTAGTTCGAAATGCAAAGGAGACACCCAGACGCTGCAATATGTGGATGATGCAAACCCAACATGAACGTCATCTCCAATATCGAGTAAATCCGGCTCAGTGTATATGTTCTTATTGAGGAATATACTAACTCGAGTCCCGATTCCAGCCCCTAAAAACCAGAGCCACCAACTATTTCCCACATGACCATTGAACAAGAGAACTGCACGAACCATCCCAGCGAGGATAATACGATCGCCAATTTGCTTACGTATACCTCGCATCGAATCAGCCCGAATAGGGTCGCGAGCAGGACGTATTCTCCCTACAATTACCCACTTGAATAATATCGAAACTGCAATAAAACTGAGATAAAATGTGATCATGGAAACAGCAATAATTCCCAAAAGAATGCCTATTTTAAAAGAACTAGTGTTTACCCTGCTGAGGACTGAATATAATTTGTGAGTGTTCATGCCAGCAAAGGCTAATACAAAAGGCAAATACAAACGAGAAAGAATGAAGATGGAAACTACACATAAGAATGCCACTTGACGCTCTGCTAGTATTGTATCCTCACTTTCATGAATATAGGGATTCAAATACTGGAATTGGGCCATATTGAGAAGTTTTGACAGGACTAAAAAAGCAGGATATGAACCGAGACCTACAGAAATCGCCACTGTATACATGCCTATTAAATCAATTCCGGATTGCTTTAGACTCAGCCAAAGTGACCACTTTGAGGAACGCTTCATCGTAACACTTGGAAAGTTGCCAGAGTGATTTGACGATACAGTTGTTAATGGCAAAACTTCAACATCATTAGAGACTCTACCACCGGCGCAAATGACGACATTTGGCATGATCACACTCCCTGATCCAATTAAAATTTCATTGAATTTTACGCCGCTGGCAGTAATTGTGCTTCCTTGTAAAACGACCTGTTCATTCAGAACTGTCCCAGAACCCACAGTAACCATGTCAGGATCCGAAATACAAGCAGTATTGAACAATACTCCTCGGCCTACCTTCGCCCCCAGTAAGCGAAAATACCATGCAAGTAGGCGCGTATGCAAGAGCTCTTCTAGTATGAGCATCTTAGCAAATCCCATTAAGCGCTGAACTACCCACCAGCGTAAATAATCAAATGACCCGCGTTTCAAAAATGTGCCATTCGATATGCGACCGATCAGTATCCATTTACTGAGCACAATGAGGCCGAGTAGCATGGTGATGTAAGCAAACCATCCAATGGGTGCAATAACGAATATAGTCAGTACCGTGGCATAATTTAAGGGGAAGAGAGAAGAAGCAAATGAGATATTTAAGTACCCTGGGAGCATAATGATGAATCCCATGTATACATATGCACACATAGACAAAAAAGCTTCGGTCAAAATTCCAAAGGGAGTATTATTTTGTATTGCTGCATGAGCTTCAGCAGGAGCTTCAGTGTTCATTGTAACATTGAGATTGGAAACAGTATCTAGCGGAATTTTCGAATTACCATTACTAATAGCATTACTTGAGTCGCTTGACTCATGTACGTAGCTTGTATGTCCATTGGTAGGCAGAGATTTCTGATGGCTGCTCAATGTTGTTTTCGGTGAGTTTCCAATAAATGGTAATTCCCAGGTCGCAACAGTATTTTCGACACAATTTGTACCACAACTGCCATTCTTCGAAGCATTCTGTGGATTGATAAAGACCAAGTTATTGTTGAGTATCGGCGTGCAATTTACCTCTATTTTCGAGATGCTTTTGTTCTGCATTCGCTTGTGAATCGCTTTGGCCATCAACGAAGGTGTCTTATAATCCAAGAGCAATGAAGTCGGAACCAAATCTTCACCAAATGACTGCTTAAGCAGCATGTGTAATTGCACAGCACCGAGTGAATCAATTCCTGAATCTTGCAATTGCACATTGGCCGAAAGAGTAGAATCTCCGCCAATCACATCTTTCGCATGCTTAAGTATTGTTTCCAAAACTGATTCAAGACTAGTACCATAATTTTTACTTGACGGTATCCTCATATTAATATTGTCAGCCTCATGAATGTTTTCTTTCTGTATTAACTCATGTAAAATAATATCAGTACCAGGGAACGCTTTTACATATTTGTGCCAATTTATATCTGCCACCACGGTCTCCCCAAATTTCATCGCCAAAAGTTGGCCCAATAAGAGAATACCCAGCCTAAAAGAGCAGCCCCGCACCCCTGTTAATTCTTCTGCAGCAAGACTTAAGGACCCCGCCATACCGGCGCCGGACCATGGTCCCCACTGTATAGTCAGAGCAGGCAAACCTAGCGATCTGTATATATTAGGCGAATGACAATAAAATAAGATGCAATTGTGTCCGTGAAAGAAGAAATATTGTAACCTTTCACAAAATCTGAATAAATACTAGCTTATAGACAGAAAGAATATATTCCCTTATATACACTTAATGATATTTTTGCCTTTGTAACTTGTAATAAGAGCAATTTATCCACATTCAAAGGTTAAAATTTTACTGACCCATCTGCATTTTAATAAAAAAGAAGGGAGTAACATGACTTAATTAGCCAAATTTGAATGAAAAAGTAAAGCTTACAGCTTATGTAATGCTAATGAAATTACCATATTTTAATTCTTACAATGGAAGAAACTCAAGCTTTAATTGCAACCGTAATTCTTACAAGAGACTGTAACGAGACACTGCAAGGAGGTCATAACGAAGTCAATGCAGATATGCAAGTATCTATAAAATATGGTACAATATTGAATGCTGAGTATCGTACCTGCGGTATCTCATGACTCCATCCATAGCAGAATTTGCAGCTGCATAAGCAGCCCGAGTTCGATCCCCAACGATGGAAGAAAACGATGAGTATGCTACAAAAAAATCAAGATCCCACTGAAGCTCAGTACTTAAAGTGTTCATCACATGAGCTCCTCCAGCTTTTGATTTTAGCGTTTCAAGCACAGTATCAGGGTCTAGCTTTGATACAGGGGAGAGAGGGCATATCCCAGCAGCATGAATAATGCCACGCACTGATGGCAACTCCGAAAGAACATTCACAAGTTTAGTACGAGTATCGATAAGTTCAGAAATATCACACTTCACCACTTTCACACAAGCACCTGGAAAAGAATTTAGTGTTTTCCATAGAATTTCGCTGTCCGGATGATGGGTCCCAGAGCGGGAAATCAACACCAAGTTGCGAGCATTTCCTTCGGTGATCATAGAATTTGCTAACGCAAGGCCTAACGAGCCAGTCCCGCCGGTGATGATGTACGTAGCATTTTCATCTAACCTTTTGAATGGCTCAGATACATCGAAATCTGTGGCCTGCGGACATAATCGAGGCACGCATAAGACTGAATCTCTGAAGCAAAAGTTATTCTCTAATAGATTTTTGTCTCTTTTTTGCTTTAAAATTTGCATAACAATATCAATGATGTGCTTCATTGCAAGCTTCATCCCACCATTTTCAAGTGAACATGCAGGGGCATCAACGTCAATGTGAGTAATCTCCAATTTGGCATATTCTAAGCGAGCACTACGTAGTAAACCCGCAACCCAACTTTGGTTTAAATCCGGATATTCAGTACATGATTCCATTTGAAGCGCACCACTTGTTACAACATAAAGAGGGACGTTATTCCCATTTATTTCGAGTTCAGCAGCAGCACGAATAATATCAATTAAACTCATTGATACATCATGTATCGCACTTTCATGATCATAATAATATAGTAATAAGGTTGGTGGCTTTGTCGATGTATTGAAACGCTGTAATACCCAACCAGTCATATCTTCATAATTGGAATTTGAAAATAAACGCACATGCGGGTATTCGTGTTCAAGAACAGATTCAAACGTGGACAAAGCATCGGAATTATCTTCCAATCCAGTAACCAGCCAATCCTGGGTATCTTCTTGGGCTAGAACTGATATGTCTTCCGGGATAGAAATTTGCTCCCAATGTAACTCATACAATGGACTACCAAAACGACAACAATCATGAAAATACATAGCATCAACCATCACTAGCCCTCGAATTTCAGCAAAAACACATTGCGTTAAAGAATCTATCAGATCAATATCGCAGGATAAAGCCATCGAGGAGCTCTTTGTAATGCGCACATGGCTAATAATTGTTTCTGAAATTAATTTGCTTACGATTGAAATTCTTTCCACTTTCAGTGGTATAGAAAACAGCCTTTGTTTGTCCAGCAAGATTGAAGATGATGTAAAAGCTGAATGCATAATGGCCCCAAAACATCCCTTACGATTTGAAAAAGTAGCCAATTGGTCATTACTACAATTATTTCTTAAAATCACAAGAATTTCATTTTGCCCAGAAGAAGCTAATTCCATGATTCTGAATCGATTATGAAATCTACAGCCATTCTCTTGAGCACGTTCATAAAATGCATCCAGATTCACAGGTTGCGAACAGCGTGTCCGTATGTCATCAAGATTGACCCGAATAGATAACGTAGGTTCACATATACAAGAAATTACTCCACGGGCTACGGGCTGAATAGAAGAGTTAGGAGTTGATCCCACAGAAACTCGAAAGTCATTTATACCTTGGCAGTTTGGGAGTAGCATTGTACAAACGTACATTGAAGAATCACCGAATGAAGCAGGATTGTCAAAGAATACATGTTCCAAGAGAAAAAAACCTAAGTCATCATTGCAAGATTTAGAATAAACATCCATAGCTTTTGAGATAAGCCACCCTGCTGGCATACTGGGATTATTATCCACATTACACTCGCCAAATAGGCTTATCAATCCAGTAGTAATTTTCTCGTTGAACACTTTAGCTGTACGGTTACCGACAGCTATTTCTTCAAAAATATTAGAAGATTGAAATCCTGAACCCTGGGGTACGTACCATGGAAACGGATTTTGGGATTTAAATATATCCGTATGCCTGAAATTCAATGTATTTCGTTTGGAAAAAGACAGTAGGCTTTCTTTTAATGTCTTCACGGAATCTTGAAATGTGCGAACTGGATCATTATCTATACGCTGCATCATCGATACCCAAGTAATATTTTTCTTGTCCAGTAAACATCTTCGAGCCATTTTACTAAGAACTGGGCAAGGTCCAATTTCTACAAAATGCGTACAACCCATTGAAGCTAATGTCTGCATTCCACTGTAAAACTGTACAGGACTCGTTACAAGCTCTGCCCAGTGAGAGGGTGATGTGAGATCACATTCAAGAGCAATTTTCCCTGTGGAATTTGTAATGAGATGCGTAGTACCCTGGTATAATTTTATCAACTTGGCGGCAGCCATCACCTTTGCCTTAGCAGGGCTTATCAAAGTAGAATGGAAAGCATGGCTCACATCGAGGCGCACACTGGCAGTGCCATCTAATTTTGATAATATCAGTTTCACTGCGCTCTCTGGGCCAGATATAGTAACCGATTGAGGGCCATTAATGGAAGCAATTGATACATCCTTGATACCATGCTTATCTCCATGTTCTTGCATAATTTGAACAATATTGGACTCAGAACAGTGCACTGCATACATACACCCATCGCCAGGTGGAACATCTGACATAGCACTAGCTCGAGCGACAGTGAATTTCAAGCCATCTTCTAGTGAAAATACGCCTGCCGCACACGCACCAGAAAGTTCGCCAAGGCTGTGCCCCATTATGGCATTTGGAACTATACCATGTTCTTTCAAGAGTTCAACCAATGCATATTCCAAGGAAAACAGAGCAGGTTGGCAATATCTTGTCTCAGCCAATAGCTCAGAATACTTGTTGTCGAATAAAAGAGAAGGAAGCGAACATGGGAGATACTCATTAAATGATGATAGTATGGAAGCACATTTGTCAATAGAGGCTTGGAAAGATGCATATGAGGCATATAGATGAGAACCCATGCCGCTATACTGAGAACCTTGTCCAGTAAACAAAAAGGCTATCTGGGGTTTACTCTCTACATCAGCTGTCACACTTTTTTTTTCTTCGTCACCACATCCTAAAATTACATGCGCATTAGCGCCACCAAACCCAAACGAGCTAACTGCAACAAGGGCACTATTATTGCAAGAAATAGGAGTCATAGAATCAGGAAATACAACTGGGAAGCTCTTCAAATCCAAGCGAGAATTTAAACTAGTAAGGTGGAGATTTGGAGGTACCATACCATTTTTAAGAATCAAAATTGCCTTGATCAATCCAGCCATACCGGCTGCCCCCTCTAAGTGTCCAATATTGGTTTTCACAGCCCCAATTAAAAGAGGATTACTAGGCTCTCGGCTGCGATACACCTCCTTAATTGCAGCTATTTCAATAGGATCCCCTAGTGCCGTACCGGTTCCATGGGCCTCCAAGAAACAAACTTGCGAAGGGTTTGCCCTTGCTTCATTTAAGGCCAACTGCATGACTTCTTTTTGAGCACTACTACTGGGGGCAGTGAGGGATGCACTGCGACCATTGTGGCCAATTGCTGCCCCTCGAATTACTGCTAGTACCTGAGATCCATCGCTTCTTGCATCTGATAGCTTTTTAAGAACCACTGCTCCGCATCCTTCTCCTCGAACGTATCCGTCTGCAGTAGAATCGAATGCTTTGCAGCGGCCATCTGGAGCAAGCATGTGCATAGAGCAAAATGCTTCAAAGGCCTTTGGAGATGTCATGACGTTAACGCTGCCAACCAAGGCAGCTGTGCAATCATTTGCTTGTAAGCTACGTATGGCATTGTGAAGAGCTACCAGCGAGGATGAACAGGCTGTATCTACTGTCTCGCTTGGTCCTCTCAAGCCAAGAACATATGATATCCTATATAAAACAAATAAAAATATATTGAAGATGAAAATTCAATTGTGAAATTTTGGACATGAACAGCATAAAATCGACATTTAATCACAGTTGAAATAACCAACCTTTGAAAAATTCTACTATGCATACATTCAAAAAACCTATTTCAATATTCAACCTATGTTTCACACTGCAATCAATTCATTTCATAGTTTTTAGCATTCGAGAAATATATAAAATAATAAGTAGAAAGTATAACTTGATTTAGTCGAAACTAGTTGCTTTAAACCTTTATAATCCAATAACATCATTTATGAAATTGTTAGAAATTGCAAGTCGATATTCTTGAAAAGAGATTAATTTTTGCTGTAAAAATTTCAGCTCTTAGCATTCCAATGCATCCTAGTAAAATTAGTTCTTTCTCTCGGTTTTATAGGATGCAATGATAATGAGCAACTTATATATATATATATATATATCTGCATGCTATGTGTAAGAGACATTCTTCAAATAAGTACCTATTAGCAAGTAAAGAAGCAGAGGCACCAGCTGCGGCAAATGGCCCTCCAGCAGCAGCAATTGTCCCATGAGCCCATTCATTATTACAACATCCCACAAATACCCCTGTGCGGGTGCCTAACAAGCTGGATTTATCAAATCCAGCTTGGCTCAAAGCTTCAAAGCCGACCTCCAAAAGTACCCGTTGTTGAGGATCCATTACCTTAGGTGTTAAGATTTATATACTAAACTTAAATAATTGATGGCGACATAATTTCTTACATAACTTTCAACAAACATACAGTAAGCAGTAAATAATTTGCTTCAAATAAATTTTGACTTCTAACGAATAAATGAAAACATTATACTTGGTCAAGTTCAGCTTCAGATTTTCGGATATAGCAATCAAATTTGAGGGTCCCGACAAATTTGTTTTATCCTAAATTCACTTCATATAATTTTTTTTGAACATATAAATAAATACCAATTTTTCTAGCATGTAAAAACCAATATATATATTGAGAAGATTTGCCAATAAATATAGTGTATACATCAAAACAGCAAACAGAATAGCTTTCTTGAAATTTTATCTGTTTCTAGACATTTCAGCATCAAAATTTCTGCCACGTGAATTGTAAGAAAAAACTAGAGTCACCTGAGCCTCGGAAGCTGATATTCCAAAGAAACTATTGTCAAACATATGGGCATTGTCAATAAATGCACCATGCCGGGCATAAAACTTTCCCTTTTCATTGCCATCTTTAGAACAATAAGTGGATTCAACATCCCATCTTGTAGGAGGAATTTCTGTAACAGCATCAGTTCGATTTACTAGCATATCCCAAAAGCTCTCTGGAGTATTTGAATTTCCTGGAAAGTTACATGCCATACTGACAATTGCAATATTTTCAACATCCTCAGAACTCACATTGTGAGGTGGGGCTTGATCACTTACCCCCTGCCCTGTCAAATCTTGTAATTTACAATATCCCTCCAAAAAACTAGCAATTTCGGAAATAGTAGGGTAATCGAAAAGAACTGTTTGTGGAATATCAATATCAAAAGGATCTCCAAATTGATCTTGAAGAGTACTATACAAACGGCCAGCTTTCATCGAATCAAACCCAGCATCCATCAATGGTTGAGCAGCAGTAATGCTGGATTCGTGACCCAATATACAATTTGCTGTGTCAAGCAGCAAATTCGTTATGTACAATAATCGTTCAGTGCGGTTTAGAGATAGAGCCAGTAGCAAACTCTCTGATATATTATTTTTGGAAGTAAAAAATTTATTTTCAACTGACATGTCGGAATTTTTACCTCCTTCTACATTAGTAGGACTATCACTAGTAAAACTTGTATCACTTTCCTTCGGAAATTCAACATTAGATATGATCTTAAGATCCCCATTAGATAAGGCATCCCGGGTAGCCCGGCGCCTAATCTTACCGCTTGTTGTTTTTGGAATGGTTTTCTCTTGAATAGCAACAATACGTACAGCATATAACCCGACAGCGCGGAATACTGCTTCGCGCACATCTCGAACAACATCATTGATTTCGGATTCCTTTCCATTTCGTAGTTCAAACACAATTTCCAGTAATCCATCTTGCGATGTTTCATTGGATGAAAATGCTGCTACACATCCTGGGCGAATTTCTATTGGTCGAGCTTCTTGCGCAGCATGTTCTATATCTTGAGGGTACACATTCCTGCCATTTGAAATGATAAGATCCTTCATTCGGCCGCAAATAAAAAGATATCCCTTTTCCATGAAAGCAAGATCGCCAGTTCGCAAAAATCTCTGACTCCTTACTTGAAACCCTGATAACTCTGCTTGGAAGGTTGTTCGGGTTAAATCCGACTGCCCATAGTAACCTGCAGCAATGGATGGTCCGCCAATCCACAGTTCACCAATTGAACTGTCAGATTTCAGTTCTACACAGGTTTCAGGATTGACAATTTTCATGACTAGCGATTTGTCAAATGTGCGATTTGAACCAATGGCAACGAGATTTGGATTGGATTGTGAGGTTACGTATTCATGCACCCAGCAAACACCAACTGATAAAAAAGGATTATAAATATATATTATCGAAATTTGCCTTACAACATTACAATTGAAATCGAAAATCCTTCTTACAAGATTTAATCTATAAGCAAACAGGAGCAATGATTATTAGATTAATAAATTTGACACCTGTACAAATAACATCAAAATCTACACTATGATGAGAAAGAGAGGGTAAACCATATATTGCGACTAAACTCAAAGAAAGTAAGGCCAAAGATTTATGGGATACAGATAATGTGGCAGTGTAAAATCACTTTGAACTATTATATCCTTTCACACTGCATAATTAACATGTCAGACTTCACTTTATTCAGCTTCTACTGCATAGTACTTGCAGTTGTTACAATCGTAAAGAAACAATTTTAAAATTAGAATTAGAGCTTACCAACATTTTCGGCCAGTCCATATCCAGCATGAAACCAATTTTCTCTCAAACCGTAAGGCTTGAACATATCCTCAAATTCAGCACGAGTATCTGATCGGACTGGTTCGGTTCCATTTTGAAAATTATGAATGCAGCTCAAATCCAAAGTAGATATGCTCTGTACAATAGGAAGGTTTTTTTCAAGGGTTTCGCGCATTCTTCGAGTCACTAGCCGATATGCAAAATCTGGTGCCACACCCCAATGACATCTATGTTTAGACATCAGTTCAAGCCATAGCAACGGTCGCTGTAAAAAAGTAATTGGAGACATGCAATGCATGCGCCAACCGCCTAAAAAAGGTGCAATACTCGCATAAATCAAGCCGAGATCGTGATACTGAGGGAGCCACGAAAAGCCACGAAGCTGTGAAGGCACCCCGCCATCCTCGCCAAATGCTTGATAGAATCCATTGTGAATGAGCTGGATATTTGCGTGTAAGGCGGAAAAGGTGATCATCACACCTTTGGGATCGCCTGTTGATCCACTAGTATATTGCAAGAACGCAATGTCACTTTCGATTATTGATTGCTCATCAAAGGATTTGGTGCATCCAGTTGTTCCTGCATCATCGGAGGTTTTAAATGGAATGTCTGATGGCCAAAGATTACGTGATCGACTGAATGGATTGTATTGAGATGTTGTTCGCAACAATGACACTTTCGAATCGATGAGGCAAAGAACAGGAGTGCAATTCTTAATAACATTTGTGAACTTTTGTAGAGAGGCTTTTAAATTCGATGGATCAGGAGGGTAAACTAGGGCTGCAATGACTCCAGCTCTCAGACAACCAAAAAATACTGCAAAAAAGTGGAGGCCAGGACTGTAGCACAGTACGACACGTTCGCCTTTTTTGACGCCCCACTCATGGTGTAATCGATACGCTATAGCGCCAGACTAGAATTAAAAAATTTATATAAATGTAATCAATAATTTTAATGCATCGTATCTTTATCCCAATTTCAAATATCTCGCGATTATTGTAATTACTAAAGGTGTGCTCTTGAAAATATTAGTTTTTTCGTTTCAATTTAAAAAATGTGGCAGAGGAGACAGAAAACATGCATCGAACAACAGGGCATGAAAACTAACTATTTCAGTAAACAATATCTAAACATAGGATGTAAAAATATCCAATTTTCTTCCAAATAATGTCATTTTTATTCTTTTGGCGAATACTTGAAAACAATTAATAATTAACTTTACCTCACTCCACATTTGTTTGAATGTGTACTCTCGATCGCGATTTCCTTTACTGTCATACCAAGTAGAAAATATTGCATCATCTTTTTCTTTGACTATTTCAGCGGCGTCGCGCAGTACAGCTGGTACAGTTGGTTTTTGATTGATATCCATGGCAATTTAAACTCCCGTAAATGAAATAACAAACTAAAATTTTTAGTATTTACTGTGTTCCATTAGAAAATATCATTTGCTGCGTATTTGGTAGTTTCTCTTGAAATATGCGCAGGAATCAAGTGTTACCGTGATTTTCAGGTAAGTGGTTCAGCGGTAAACTTTGAAAAATTGAGATATTCATACAAAAAGTTTCGTATTCCGGACTTACTCGACTTAAACAAAATTAATCAAAGGATAGTCGGTTGTGACCGCACTAATCTTGAAATTATGCATCACATCTATACAGTAACCTCGCGGTTAAGTTTGCACTTTGAAGCTGAGTCCCAAATTCTAACTTGACCAAAAGTGCGAACTTGAGATTTTTACCATCTTGTAATGCTGAACTTCTTAAAAAGCTTTCAGATTTACTTTGCAGTATGTCTAAATGTTTAAATGATTCACAGCTAGTTATGATAAAAATAAACTGCAGAAGCCTAATCCTCCTAGCTTTTGAGCAATCGCAAGGGAGTACAATATTTCAGATGTTTCCATCTGCAAACTTTTCAAACAAAAAATGCATGTTAGAATGCACCCAGAATATTTCTGAATCTGCAAGAGGTATCTCCTATTGTCTTAATAATGGAAAGTACCCAGAATGAGAAGATCCTCTGTATGATTGGATCGATGCAATGCAAAGAGCCAAAATGGAAGTATTGCCTTCACTGGCCATTGTGGAAGCAAAACGAATCTCAAACTCTTTCAATTTCTGAGTATGCCTTCAAAGCATTATGAGCATGGCTGAAGAATTTTAGATGCAGAAAAGGAATGAACTCCATGCATTTATTTGGTGAGGACGCGGAAACCTATAAAGAGGATGCGGAAGCCTAAAAAGAGGATCCAAAATCATTGTAATCCTCAAATAATTTATATGACATTATTAAAAACTTTGATCCTGAGAATGTTTAAAATATAGATCAGATCAGATTACTTTATAAATTGTTACTTAGATATATAATGCTGATGCCAAGCAAATATGTTGCTACTATGCAAGTGAAAAAAAAGTTGAGATAGAGCAACTTTAATTGTTGATGTAAATGCTATAGAATCTCATAAATTACGATGCATCTTAATTGCAAAACTAAAAGTTTTAAGTTGTGCAAATGGGAAATAATGATCATTACCTTACTGCTCTCATAAAAAAGCGAGGATGGATAAAATTACCTGTCAAAAATGGTTTGATGAGGTATTTTTTTCTCAAGTAAAAAGAGAACCAGAGGACCTGTACTTTCACTTTTCAGTAATGTCCCTGGACATTTTGAATCAAACTTGAAAAAATGGAGTTTCTGTTGAGCATTTTTCTCCGAACCAAACTAGCTAGAGAGAGCCCATGGAGCAAGGAATCATTGATGCTCTTAAGAAAAGGTACAAGTACCTGTATCTAAAGGATGCTCTATCATTTATGGATTATACTTCACATGAGCAGGAGATATTAGAGTGGAGTATTTCAATCATGAGAAGAGGATCTGCAGATGTTGATTACTGAATATTTGCGCAATTGCTAGATACTACAGACTACATACCAAGATGAATAATAAAGGCTAAAACTTTCATTATCAAATTATTTAAAAAAATGGACTTCAACATAAGTTTTGATTTTCAAGATATATGTAGTACGGTTAGAAATGATGATAACGTCAAGCATTTTTTTATCTATATGATCTTGTCTATGCCATCGATGAGATTGATGAAAGCCATATCAAAGATATTTTAAAACATTTATGCACCACTTTTCCTGGAGTTCAATGCAGCAATTTTAGAAGGCATTAATGGTATATTTAATAATATTGATAGGGATGATGATGGTACATGCTCAAACATAGAGCTATGCATAGATTACAATGCAGTGGTAAAGTAAGAAAGTCAAAGCAATAATATCAGGTTCAATCAGATATATACGAAAGAATTAGAATCATTACCATCTAATGCACTTCTTGAACAAACGTGTGAAAGGTTACGTGGAGACCTTTTATCATCATACAAAAGGAAGAAAAGTAGCAATGAATATTTCTAAGCTAAAATGCAAATGCTATAATTTAAATGCAAGGTAGCTGACATTTTTTGGTTGCTTAAAAAATAAATTATAATATGTTGAACCTTGTTTTTTTAGCAAGCTTCACCGCAGTGTAGGCACATTTGAATGTAAACTTCATTGCAAGATCACTGTACAGCTTTTGTGCATGTCAGAGATTTTGGATGCAAAACAAACCATTCACCAATCAATATTCATGCATTTCAAAATATTGTTCTTAGATAAGTTATTTTTGACTTATTTACTTTTTTTGGCATGCTTGATTGATTGAGATACTTGTACTTGAGCTTATTTACAAATTATGAAAATAATTCTTATCAAGAATTTTGTCATCATTTTACTAAGTAAGTGGTCAATTTGGTAGCCATAGTCACAACTCGTGTCATATTATGGTAAGAGTGATTTATCATTTTATTAAGCTCAATTTAATACAAAGCCATATTTATATAATGAAGATTTGAGATCTATTGTTTCACAATGAGAACATGATGACTAGGCTATAAAAGTTTACTAGTTTAACTTAAACTAGAAAAACAATTTAAGCCATACGAAATAATTTTTAAAACTTCGAGCAAAATGCTGATCACTGTTTATATCCAACTCAAGAATGTAAATATTTGATTATCTATTATGGTTACAACAAGACAACTACCAATATTTTATTCATATTAAAAATATATTACAAAAACTCTTGCACTGAAAAATCAGTCTACTAATATCCAAGTGCTAAGAATAGAGGACAGTATTGTCAGGAATATAGCACGCAACATAAACATAAGAAACCTGTGACAGAATACGTATACTATTACATCCCAAATTGTGTTGATAGAAGTGATAACTTCTACCAACACAGCAAAATATTACTTTCTGAAACTTGTTCTCATGATCTAAACTGGAACTTGTTCTCATAATCAGAACTGAAACTTCAACATAGCATTAGGAGAAACGTACCGCAGCTACATAATAAAATTAACTTCCTTAGGGGTTAATTCCTAAGAAATATGTTCTATTACTTCAAATTTAACTTGACACAAATTGCTAATAAATAGGTATGCTTAATATTAAACATGCTGGCAATACGGAATCTCCAAGCTAAAAAAAATATGCAAATACATATTTTTTTCATGCCATTATTTTGAATTTTTAAATTGCATATACTATGAATTTTAAAAAGAGTGTAATAACACAAATAGTTATTAGTTGTCCTATCCAGTCTCTAGTAATGATTTAACAAAACTTCTTGGTGTGGGTGAATATTTCTAAATTTTTAAGCAGCATCAATGCATATATTAGGAAAACTTGGCACAGCATTAATTTTTGTTCCATCATTTTGTACAGGACAAGTGTTATTGATTTGGTATAAAATGAGTTTTACCATTGTATTCATGTTAGTTGCTTTACAGATAACTGCAGTATATAGAATATAATCTTACAAACTATTTTATTAATGTTCTAAAATACGTACATAGAATAGAGCTTAGAATGATTTATTAATATTCTACTTTTAGGGAAGTATTGGATTCTTAAAGAGGTTCAAATCAAAATTATAGAGATAGCTCTAATGTCAAGTACTTTGCATTTTTTCAAATCGTTTACTTCATCACATGTCACGTACTTAAAAATCCTGCACATGGGATTTGATAGTACTTTTGAATCAATGCCATGTTACAACTATAATGCACGAAGATAGAGGTGATAATAACTTGAGCTCTAAGATGACTATATACTCCAATATATTTTGAGCACAACTTAGCATTTACGTTGCACATAATTTTATATTGAATTGGGTCATGATTCATTGCAAGTCACCAATAATATATCAAGATCATTGATTTGATTTGAAGTTAGAATTGATAGCAGTTAAAATGACAAGAAATAATGTCATTTACTTCGTTTGTACTTTACTGAATTATAATTCAGAGCACATCACGGTGTAAATGTCTAGAACAACAGTTGAAAACAAATTTTCACTTCAGCATCACTGAAATGCATTAAGAAGTACAAAACTAGACACTTATAATTGACTAAAATTTGTATTATGTTGATATTATCGAACTGAGTTTTTGAAGAATTTGCATAGCTTCTGGATCTCCCATGTACTTTGCCATTGCAGCTGGCCCATCTTTCATGACGCTTTTCATTATATCTTGCATTTTAGGGTTCTGAAGCATAACCATTAGCTCAGGGTTGGCCATCATTTTTTGCATCATATCAGGGGACATTCCTCCAGGAAGCGATCCATCTGGGATAGTACAAATGTATTCAAATTTCCGTTGAAAATGATACAACCAAATTTATGCTATCAGTTTTGAGAATTTTTTTTTTAAACATACTTTATAGAGTCCAACTAAATATGCAAGATACTATGGACTGAAATTGAGAATAGCGAAGTATTCACAAGTGGAGCGTATCCTGTAGAGTGTTCTTGGAGATATTGGAAGTGTTCTCTTACATTCATGTTCTATTGGATGGATAAGACGGATCAGAAGCTGAAATTCGTAAGTTGGTCTTTTACGAAGCGATGGTCTACTAAATGATATATTCTAGTACTATTTCATAGCTCTACACTCCGCCGATCTGGAATACGCTCGTGTACATTGATGTCTCCAGTTCGATATATTGGATTTACTGATGTTTTTAGATGCAACCGATGGTATCGGTTTGTATGGGATAACAACTATAAACTTAGTACTGATTGGTGGGCATTCATTGAAATTCAGTAAAATTTGAAGATGCTGAAAATCTGAAGAAAAAGTAAATTCACGATCACTTCTGTCACTGCAAGGCAGATATAGTTCGTTATGCATGCATCTTGTGTCTATCTAAATTTACTTTTATTTAGATTTAAGTCAAAATTACATATTTTAGAATAAATCATACCTGCAGCTGCCATGTCTTTCAGCATATCTTTATCAACATCCTTCATCAAATCTTTTAATTCATCATCAAATTTCATTTCAAGCATATCTCTGTTGAAGCGATTGACTATTGAAGGATCAGCCTTTCCACGTACGCGTGCTTCCTTCAAAAGTCCGACAAGCTCAGTTTTCTCAAAAACATTTTTGTATCCAATACCACGCAGATCCTGCAGTATATATGACAATTGCTTAATTCAATTTACGCTTAAAATAGTTAAATAACTTGTAACGAATTTAATAGTATATAAATCAGCTCATGCTACTGACGAGAGACTACAAAATATGCACTAAACCGAAAAAAGACGAAATCCTGAAATGCATCAATTTTGATTTATGTTGATATTTCTAGGACATTTTAATATTTTCATCCACTAGTAAACCATGAACTTTTCGCTAAAACCAATAGCTCACATACTTAAAAATCTTAAACTTGAATATATAAAATAAATAATGTCAGCTATACTTTGACAAATGCATTCCCAGTAGAATTAAAAATACTAAAACTTCAACTTTTCAAATAATTAATGCATTTTAAAAATTAATGATAGCCATCCTGATAACGATAAGACCCTCCAAAAAAGGATAAATGATTATAAGAATGTATGCACTGAAATATAGTATCGTATTATAACAACTTTCAAAAAAATTGTATAGAAATAGTTAAATTGGAAAAATTGCATTTTCATATATGCTTTGTCTTTGAGACCGTTCAGATTTTTTAACAGAGGGAACATTTCGAATAAAAAGTACTCTAGCCATTCATATGTGGGCTTAACAGATAAGTCGCGATATTATTCAATCATGATAAAGATGACCTTTATTTTTTTAAAAGTGCGATCTATTATTATTACATTAAATTAGCGCTGAGGGATTCATTAACTGCAATTAGTTTATGAATTACTTTTTTTCAGTGTGATGTTGCAATTATCAATCATTAAATTGCAGCTCAATTATCGGGGGGAGGAGATTAACTTCTCATGCTGTTCTTCTCCAGCTTTGAAATTGTGTGACATTTTACGTTCATGGCTCTATCGCGGTAAGTGGAAACCAAATAGAATTTGAGAAATTTAATTGTTATAGCTCGTTTCTCACTCAATCGGCGTATGCTTCCATTCTTACCAGTTCAGCTTTTATCTCGGAAACTTTCATTTTATTCAGCGTCTCAAATCCATCGGCGTCGGCAGCTGTCATGAAATGCCTGGCATGTTGACGTCCGAAAGTAAAAGTGAACTTACTCTGAAATAAGAAAGTATTGCCTGTATCAATGACATGAAGAAATGCCAAAGTTGACACGATGAAAGAACGAGTCCACATGACGACAATAATACCAATCACTTACAAGCACGGCTCACTAAAATTTTTACAACTCCTACTCAACTCAGGAGAGTCGTGGTAAAACTTTAACGAGTCATCCATTTTTACAACACTGCATCTCAAATAACTCTTCCGACAGTTATTTGCCATGAAGCAAGTAAATGGAATAAAAAATCAGTTGGAATTTTTTCAAACTGACCAAATACTGTCATACTATGCGCTGACAATGGCTGCAAGAACAATCTAAAATTTAAAAAAATGTGGACAAATATAAAATATATGGAACATAAAGTGAAAAGAAACAAAATAGTAATTATTAATATTTTAAAACTGTTGTAATGGTTAAAGTTCTTGATTTCAAAACTTTTAGGTATGTTAATACTACCAACATCTTTATGGAAGTAAGAAAACTCTGATAAGGCACATAATAAAACTGACAAAAAACTGGCTATATAATTTATGCCAGATAGTATTTAACTTGTCATTTATTCTGCAAAGATTTATGCCACTTTTGCACTATTGAATTCCACTTCTATAGTTGATGACTATGAACAAAGCACCTTCTTTACTTTGATTTTCTAGTTCAACATGTTTTAGGTTTGATGTTGTCAGTTGGTTGTTATTTAGGAAAGTTGTCTTGTTGCAATATCTAATATTTATATCAGAGTAATATTATTGGGATGGAAAAAGATAAATATGATATACCAGCCATAACATTACGTGTACAATGAACCTCAGCAGAGAAGGTAAAGTCCAATGTATGGCTGAGGGTAAACAAACAGCAAAGCAAAAAAAATTAATAAAAATACAAAAGTTTATTAATCTTAAGAAGAATGAACTAAAACACTACACCAAACAAATAAACATGTCCCCACTAGCTTCTGTAGTATACCCTGTTGAAGTGCCTCTTGAAACTGGCTCTCTGGTAAATCTTGTTGAACCTTATTGAACTTATTACTCCACAAGTAAGCCCATAATTTTTCATTAGCAGGCTTGTGATTATTCCAGAACTAATTGAAGCATCCCTTGGAATCAATATCAATGGAAGTAAAGCAATGTAATTAAAGGAAAGGCTAAATAAAATGGAGTTATAGGATTGATGACAATTCTAGAAAAATATTCAATTAGTTGAAGATGGGGTTTTAAAGTATTGTTATAGAAGGTAAAGCGGGATTTGCAAATCTGACCATTTGTCAAGAATTAACTTATATTAAAAGTTAATTCCTTTTTTCAATTTTGGCTGCAAATGTTCCTATTTGGAACATTATTTTTGTGCTAGTCACATCCTTAATAAGTAGCTAGTCATACAATAGGTCAAAAATTAATAATGTTGTGTTGGAAAAGTGTAATCAGTTTTTACAACAGGTCAAGATATAATGTACATATGAGCTGTTACTCTTTTGCATTGTTTGCCTGTTTTGTTGTGTGTCACCACATCATTGTTGAAGAGGTACTATTGATGTAAGAGTATGATTACTAAACTAATATATAAATTGGAATAGGTAACAAGGGAACAAAACACAAAATAATTATATATTAAAGTGCAGTCTATTATACTCTATCCATTTCTTGCCAAGAATAATCTCACCAACACATTGTTTCAACATTATTTTCATATCAATCAGGTTAAGTGGAATTGATTCAAACAGCATCTTACAAATCATCAATAGTCATAAGAACAATCCATGGATAGTAGAACAAATCATATGGGAAAAGTCAATTCCTAGCAATGGAACATGCACAGGTGGAAAGAAGTGAAGAAGCTTCCACAGAATCATAAGAAATATGACACGTGGCATTATGTGAGGGTATCAAACAAATGTATCTATTGAAGGATTATAACAAAGGTGTTGACATAAAGAGTTGGCATAAAGGTGCAATTGGAATAATAGCCATAATATGGTAAAAGAGGCAAAAGGTGTGAAAGAGCATAGGTAAAACATAGCTGAAAAACAGGCAAACATAGGTGGATATAGGCAAATATTGGCATACATAGTTGCGCAATTATGCTGCAATAACTTATAGAGATAGCAAAATCAGCAAGTATCCTGACAGAACTACAAGAATATCTGAATAATCTATAAATGTGTGCCGAAATAAATTAAAAATAAATGAATGCAAAAAAAGTAATACTCTAATGTAAAATCAATGCAAAAGATGAAAAAAGACTTTAAATGGGAATGCAATTAACTTAAAGAAACATTGCTAAGCAAATTATGCATAATGCTTTAACAAAAAAAATATTAATATGCAGCATAAATAAAATCTAAGTAAAAGTTCACATGTATCCCTGACAAGTGAAAAGTTCCACATAACCCTTACCATTTTTTAGAGTGGAACACCATCACTAACATTTGCATGTTTTTGCAGAGTTGCTAACTGCATTGTAGCATCAGGCAATAGTACTAGATTGGCTTCATACATGTAAACCTATGGTGGTCAAGGCTACTACAATGTGTACAATCCAGCACCCCCCTTATGGGAGAAAAAATAAAAATGAAAGTATAAAACACTGTAATCCCAATCACAGTGAAGCAACACAATTAAATGAAAGGAAAAATAGAAAAACAAGATTATACAAAAATGTAAGGACTACTACGTATTACATGCTATGGGAGTATGCCACTATGGGAGCATACTTCTATGAGTTGAGAATAAAAGTAGAGTAGCAATAAAGGATAGCTTTACTGTCAGGATCTAATATGTTGCCGTGCGATTCGCTATTGAACCGTGATTATTTGTCATAAAATGTTGATTCGTGTACGATTCTTTCAAAGAGTTGTGCTCATTAAATCTTTTGTGATGTGTTGCGAGATTCATTCTTGGCAACACATGAAGTAGGTTCTAATACACTAAATTAAGCGTGTAGCTTTCTTGTGTTTTGGTTTATCTTACGTTGTTGATTATGTACGTGAAATTTGGAAATTAGATCCTTACATTTACACGCAAGAGTATGTAAAATTCCAGAAAGTCTCTTCAAAATTGAAAAGATTACAGAATACAAAAAAAGATTCCAATCTTGGTTGGTGATGAAATAAATACTGTCATCGCAAATTAATCAAAAATATTAATAAAGAAACTTCATAGAATGAACTGCTGAGTTGCAGAACACATCCTAGAGTAATCATGGATAGATGGATAAGATAAGTCTGAAGTAAGATATAAATCAAGATAGATGTAGGTAGATATAGCAGGTCATGGGTCACAATCTGGAATAGGAATTAAAGCAGTAAGGTGGAAATCCCAATACTTTTACACAATTTTAATTTGCCTAATATACTAATTTTCTTTTCCTGGAAATCTAAGTGAATGGTGCATATATGGCAGAAGAGTACTGTTGATACTGTCACTGAAACCTTTCAGGACTTGTACCTATTACTGCTACATTTTTCATTTCTTATTGCTATCTTGTCATCCAATGATAGTCTATACTGAATTTTTATTTGTACTTTTGATTTCTACAGTTTCACTCTACAACTTGTTTCTGTTGTTTCTGGCTTGTTTATTAAATTGAAGCATTATTTGCTGTGCAGAATATTCTACATGTATAACAAGTTCCTTTTTAAAATATCAGGAATATTCCAAGGTTTTGTTGCTGCATACTTGTTAGGAATTACTAGATAAAAGACTATGCATGTAACCAGTAAGAAGGGCAACCAAAAATCCAAAGAAAACATGCACAGCCAACAATATATTAATTCTTATTCATGTGTTGCCAAGAATGAATCTTGACAACACTATATTACTAAAGAGCACACACTTATGAGAACGCTCTTTGAAAGAATATACTGTACAAGAATGCACATGTTAGACAAATTAAGTCCATAAAATCAGTTACATAACAGATCACAGCAAAATAGATAGATCCAACCAATACTGTAGTGTCAGGATCTAATCTATTACTGTGTGATCCACCATGGAACTGTGATTCTTTTGTTGTAAAGCATATTATTTCATATATGATTCGTTCAAAGAGTTTAACTCAGTATATTTTGCAATGTGCTGCAAGATTCGTTCTTGGCAAAACATGATATAGGAACTAATATACTAAATTAAGCATGTACCTCTCTTGTGTTTCTGGTCTACTTGTGTAGCTGAATATATACATGAGATTTGGGAATTGGATCCATACATGTAGTTAAGTAATTATGCTCTACTTTTGTGATTTTCAGATGATTTATAATTACTTATCTACTTTCAATTCATTGCCTGAAATATGCTTCCATAGTAGTATGCTCTCTGTCAGGATATTTGCCGGTCCTGCTATCTCTTTAATTTCCACGGCATAACTGTTCTACTATGTTCATCTATCTTCGGTTATGTTCACCCATATTTGCCTTCACTCACCTAACATTTCGCCCACACTTTTCCTAAACTTTCGCCTCATTT
>JAULBW010068804.1:0-32952 GCA_032358265.1 Vaucheria bursata | reverse complement strand
ACTCTCCACAAATCAGCGAATGGGAATGAGGCTAGTCATCAAGTTCAAGCTGGTCATCAATTATTCTTTTATATATTCCATCTTCCTGTTTTCTTGTCATTAGTGGAAACACGCAAACATATACATATAAGTCAATAAACTTGTATTTCATTATTTCTCTTGTTCCTTCTATTGCTGTAGTCCATCTTCCTTATTCCAATCTTGTTTCTTGACCCTTTTCCCTTTCTTAACAAGTCTTGACAAATATCTATACATTTACCCAAGAATCCTAAAAATTATTAGAAAATAAATTGTTTGATTTAAGCAGGTATTTGAGTTAGAGGCTTTGATCAATTGTTCATTTTTTTCAATTTTGTAGTAAATTAAAATGGTGTCAATCAGTTCTAAATGTATTTTATGTGCACATATCATTAAGAGCTACACACTTTTTGTCAATTTTAATTGCTTTTTTGAAGAAATCAGAAATAGAAACCAGTTTCTGGATTTGATAACAAATAACTCTGTTAGGATTGCTGTATCCAATAGACTAAAATTAGTTATATATGGTTATTTCAAAAGTGACAAGTAATTGTTGAGCTTGAACTATACAATACATTGACTAGAGGATTCAATTCTGATCATGCAAGTAGCCTTAGTGGTTTTTACTTCTATTCTTATTAAGAATTATAGGCTTATAGCTCCTGGTCTGTTTTATTCTGTCCTGCTCTCTATTTGTTTGTCTTGTCAATGATTAGATTTTGAAATTGAATCTGTTGAATTATTTGCTGAGACTAATAAATCCTTATCATGCTTCCTAAAAGTATGATAGATATCAATTCATTCAGCATCTTAACATTAA
The DNA here is from genome assembly GCA_032358265.1 of Vaucheria bursata. NCBI lineage: Eukaryota > Xanthophyceae > Vaucheriales > Vaucheriaceae > Vaucheria > Vaucheria bursata. The sequence goes on along the minus strand of JAULBW010068804.1, from coordinate 32,114 downwards.
TACTTCTCTACCATGTTAAAGTATACATTTAGCATTGTCCAAGTAGCCAGTTTATCTACATAAGCTTTACCTTACTGTTAGGAATCACTAGATTAAAGACTATGCATGTAATCAATAATCAGCACAACCAGAAATCCAAAGAAAACACACACAGCCAATAATATATTAATCTCTATTTATGTGTTGCCAAGAATGAATCTTGCTAACAAAATACTACTTAAGACCACAAGAAAATGAGAACACACTTTTGAGAACACTCTTTAAGAGAACGTACTTTACAAGAATGCACATATAAGACGAATTAAGTCCATAGAGTCACAGTTTCATAACAGATCACGGCAAAGCAGATCAGATCCTGACACTTACTCATATTGCACATCATATTTTTTTATTAAGGCCAAGTTTCTTCATTTTTTGTGCAGGGCAGTGCTTGAGGTGTGAATACTTGCCGCAAGAAAGTGACTGCGTTAAAAGATTAAAACCGATCTCTGGAATTCTTGTGTTCAAAGTATTTCTGTGTACAGCCTCAAAACAATATGAAATTATTCATCTAGCTAAGCTAGATGTTAAAGTAATTTAACAGATTTTTTAGAATCACAGTGAATATGTTCACCTCATGTTAGGAATTGATTTGTATGCCATGTTTTCTATATGAAGATTGTTTTCTGATAATCATTTATATTCGAATATCTTTTGCTGGATGTGTTGCTGAGATTCAGTCTTGGCGATACATGATGGTACTTCTATGATATACTACTATTTATACTCTTGATGTATTTTCCATTTCAGTCTTGGTAGTACTCACTAGATTAAGGAGTTATAACACCTTATTAGTGAATGTGTTCATAGTTAAGGAGTTCATTAGAACTAAGCAAAAAGAGTGACATTCTAAAGATTGTATGACAGGATTTTAGGTTAAAAAAGCTTTTGACTGAATAGGCTTTTGTGTATGGGTACATTATCAAAATTTTTAATTCTGACTCACTATATGCCCAACTATAAAGCAATAAAGAGCATGCCCCATCATTGGAGGGGCGATTATTTGAAGTTTTCAAACCAATCATTTGACTAGAATGATTCTAATTTGTTCGGTCATTAATATATATTCGGCCCATTGTCTATTATTTTCGGCCTCATTTGTCATATATTGACCGTTGAAATTTGGGAAATATGATTAAATAAATCTATGAAATTTCTAACTTAAAAATAAGCCTACGTTTATCCTACATCTATTCTCAAAACCTACGTGTATACCTACAAGTGGAGCTTCTTCCATAGATTTCACCTACGTAATTTACAAGAAAAAAATCTACGTCCCTTCAAAAACAAGGATTTTTCTCCCCGCAATGGAGAAGTTGACGAAAGCTCCATGATGATTAACCATAATTGCGCCAACTAATAAATTGAACGCACTATGAACACCTTCCCTTGGGAACTTTTAGTTGTGCTTCCAGACCAATCAAAAAATTGCTTATTTGTCGATGAAGCCTTTCCAGTGGAAATATCGGTACATCGCAATGGGGTAACTGTTGAAGAAGCTAGTATCGATGTAGTTTTGTCCGCCAAATTCGCTGATGAAAGGGAGGCCAATGAAAAAAACCTAGAGGCACGTTATACCCTTGGGCAAGCTCAGTTTTGGCATGATATCATAACACAGAAAATTTATTTCGAATAAATGGGTTTTCGTATCCAACAAATATCTTACGAATGGCAGTAAAACAACTGGGCTGTTTTGATAAATCTAGTGTCAGTTTGATATTCAGCATCAAAATCACAAAAATATCACGAATCGTAGAAGTAGAAGGATTGAAATCTTGGCCTGGTTGCTCATGATTCGATTGTATTTATTTGATCTTATTCGGATTCTCTTATATTGTGAGTGATAACTTTTTATGTATACAGTTCTCTTTACTTTCCGAGAGTTGCAGTCTACAGGGAGTAGTTTTTAATTTCTTTTACAACGCAATTTTTTCTCTCGTAGGCATCGGATATTGAGTAAATAAAATCTTTATAGCATTAACAATTAAAAAAAAATTTTAAATCAGTGTCACCCATGTGAATTTACTAAGAGCTTGTTAAGCATAGCTGAAGTTCATCTCTTAAGAAATTGTACTATTCTACCATTGAAATTCAGATATTCCTATTGGTTGACTCTAGTTGCATTGAATATAAGCAGAGCACTTATTGGCTGAGTAAAAGCATTGATTTTCCTGTGAAATTTTTCGAATGCGTATTGAAAGGAATAATTAGCACCTATTGAAATTGATAAGAATGCACGTAAAAATTTTGATTTTATTTTTTTTTGTTTTCGTACAGGTTTATTCAATCCATGAGAAAAATCCTACTGTGCCTCTTCAAGAGATCAAAAATAAAACTCTGAGACTTTTAAAAGGAACTGCTAAATGTGTTGTTATATTAAGGGATCGATCTTTGGTAAGATTTTTCTATTATGAAGCATAATTCCTCTAAATTAAAGTAGTCAATATAGAGGAACAATTTGTTCCATATGAAATTCCTTTAAATATTTAAGCTTACATAGTAGGTCCAAATAAAGTCCTCCGAATAAAATAGTAAAAATTTCAAGAGAGTGAAAAACTTGGCGCGGGGTAGGCAGCATTAGTTTAAATATAGGGAAATAAATAAATTTTAAGGGATTTTTTGGCGGGGTTCCACTGTTGAAGATGCTATGTTATATCAATTTCAAAATTTGACTATTTTTCTTTTGCATAAATTGAAGAGATTTAGGACTTTTAATTTTTTAAACTTTGAGTTGTTTGGGCTATTGCTTCATCTCCTATTATATGCAGTCATACTTCAACTTGAGTATTATTCTAGACTCTTTCTTTACGTATGCTTTTTCGAATAAGTACTAATATATTAGATTGTATGCTATACTATTCGGAATCAACATATATAGACACATAATGAACTTGATTTGACTAATTCGAGATATATTTCTATACTGCCTGATTTAATATGAATAATATTCTAGGATATTCTAGAATGCTACATTCATGCTCGTATCTTGTTTTAATATCACTGTTAGCATTCCCGTTTTTACATCTTCACACAACTTTCTGTGTTATTTGTACAAAAAAGGCACTAACACTGATTTAATGGAGTCAAAAATAGTGTTATTAACACTGAAGAATTTTCACAGGAAAACAGCTGTGTCAGCATCCTTTTTTGAATCCAAGAACTGGAGTCAATGAAGCTAAGAATAGAAATCGGCAAAAATTAACTTTTGTTCAAACTATTTCTAATTTGAATATTGATTCTAAGTACTGAAATAAGTGCGCCTATATAATCTAGTTAATAAAGTAGTCAGTAATATAATTATATATAGTCTAAAAATTTTTGTGTTTTAATGTGTAGTTAAGATTATGCGCGACAGGCCTTATTCCTGAGGATGATGGTAGCGTTTTGAGGTCTTTTAGCTCTTATTTAGTTTTGTATCGATACAAACTTTTTGTAAAAGATCAGCCGGAAAAAATGTTTTACAAGGTGAGTGTTTCACAGAGTTTTCCCAAATATTTAAAATTTCCTCATTATAAAATTTCATATTGACATCAACAATTAACTTTTTGCCGCTAAAGAATACAAGTTTGTCAGCCTTCTATTCATCAGGCTTTCACACTGCTTCTCTCTTTCTGTGCTGCACTGTGCTGTAAAAATTAAGTAGCTCTGTACATTTTTTTGTGATTTTGTAAATATATTTAGCAATAGTTGATTTCTGAAGATGAACTGTGTTTCAAACATCATTACTCATAATAAGTTACTGGCGCAGGAATTCGTTACAAGTTGGGTGACTCATCAAAATTGACCGATTTGGATGAAATGTTGTCTCAAACTCAATCCAATTGGACAATCGTTGTTTGCATTCAAATTATACTTGCGAATATTTATCAGCGCTCTTGGCAGAACATTGCATATTTTGGAATTAAAGTTTTTAAAGAAAATCATGCATCAACATCATTGGCACCCCATAAATCACAGGCATCACTTTTTCAATTGAGTTTAGAGGAAGCAAGCCGTTTACCACCTCTTCTTAGGATAATGTACAAACGACTATTAGGGATATTGTACTATTCTAACCAATCAAAATAGCTTCTCAATGTCGTTTAGTTAAAAAGAATAATTATTCAAAAAATACATCAAGTAATCTATAATATAGTTGCACACAAAACTTTGAATAAAGCAAATTTAAATTTTACTTGCAACGAATTTTCTCTTTGCAAATAAAGTAAAAACCCATGCTGTGCCAAGTTCAGCTTCAGATTTCAGATGTAACAAATCAAATTGATGGTACTGACAAATTGATTGTATACAATTTTAGTATGAAAATTACTTTGGGAAAGAAATACATGCAGCGAATTTTAAGAATTGACTACATGATAGATATATTGCGGGTATTATAATATATATCATGTTTTACTGGAACTTTCCTTTGCATATCTTGACAACTTTTTAAGTTGGACATTTAAATACCTGATGATGGTATGTCCGATTAAGGAAGTTTCACTCTAATTTACAGAGTAGTTGCCAACGCAATATGTAGTCTACTAGTTATTGTCAGTGTTTTTTCCAAACAGTCCAGTGAAAACTTTTTAATACTTTCTTGGTAAAATGATCTTTAAGAACACTTTAACAATTTTTTTTTATTTTATCCTAGGATGTTGGGGGCAAAAGCAAGCACATGACTGCAACAGTTGAAATGCAAGATATGAAAACAGATTCAAGTCCTAATTCTCAATCTCTTGTGATTCCTTTAAATGTTGAGCTCGTCTATAGCGAGGATAACGATAATGCTCCGAATCAGGTACAGTTAACTCGGTTATAACAAATTTGTTCTTAATGAATTTTCGCATAAGACAAATTATTGAAATGGTACACTCTGCCAAGTTCAGGATCAGATTTTCGGATACAATGAATTTTGGATTTGATGAATGAATTTGGTCATATCTAAAAATTCGTTACATCCAAAATTTACTATATATTTTTGAGTCATATTTTTCGTTTGGAGTAATATTTAGGCATTTCCTAGTTACCAATGTATTTTTACTACTTGAAAGGGCACAAAAAAGTAATATTTTAGTGTATTATTCATATTTTTGGTGTTAAATATTTGAATTAATACATTACATGTGCTGTAAAATTGTGATACTTTTTCATATAAATATATAATTCAAATTTAAATTGCTGGATGTGTGGTTTTCTTCATTGATTATATTCGAATAAAATACTTTTATCCGTTACTCGTTTAACACTTTCTTTAGCAAAATTGTAGAATAGGCAAGTAAATTTGTTCTAACCTTCATGAAAATATTTGAAAATTGACCTTTCACCAAAAATGAACCATAAACAGAGCAGAAAAGTCACAAAGTATTTTTTTGTCTACTAGAATCTTCTATCGATGTATTTTCTTCTTAAATCATTTTTCTTGCTTAGTGGACATGCCTACGCATTTAGTGGTATTTTACTAAATCTTTTTTTGCAGATTTTGACAATAAAGCAAGATAGCGATTTAACTGTATCAATTATCAAAGCTGCTATCATTCACTTTAGAATTGAAGAGGTAAGTTGATTCAAATCAAACGAATACTCTATATAAAAAATTATGATATTGAATACCGTTTCGAAGTAAATTAGTCAACTGAAAACCAAATGAAAATAGTACTATCTAAATTAATGCTGGATACTATTTTTATATTTTAAAGTCATAAAATCTCAATCAAAGTAGAAATATGTACTAGCATTTATGCGCTCATTTGTATGCAGGTCAGTAAGAATCATAGAGGAAATAAGTTCAAGCTGAGAATAGTCCCTAATTCAACTAGTGTTCGCCAGAAAAGAGACGTTGCTCCTTGTTTTACCAATCCCATTCAAGTTTTTAGCAAGAGGAAAAAATTGGATGGTATGAATTTTTAGTATCTGCATAGATACATTTTGCATGGACATGTATCTCAGTATGTAACCTTAAATTTAAGAAGTCAAATGCTTAAAAAAATGTGATGAAATTAATAAGATTACGTATATTTTTTTCAGGAACAAAACCTGACACTACTGGAGACCAACCGCAATTGCAACTGCAACCTAGTACGTTTATAATATATTATTATATTGTATACATGCTTAGATGGATGCAGTAACAAGTTTCCCTCGTAATAAATAAAGGAAAAAAGTTATATTGCAGCCAAGTTTAACTTCCGATTTTCGGATATAGCAAATTAATTTGCTGGTCCTGATCGATTTGTTACATCCAAAGTTTAACGTATGTTCATATGCTTCGATATGTGCATATAAATTAGTATATCTTTTTGTATATTTTAGTATGTTTTTGTGCGCATTGACGTATATGCTTAGACGTACATTATTAATTAGTATTTTTAAATCTAGGTATGTAGGTTTTTAATATATATATGGGTGTAGTTCTACAGAATGTTACATATATACATAAATATTTGAGTGGATTTTAGGTTCATTTTCTGTGGTCGAATTTATTATAATTTCCTTTCACAAGTCATCCTACAAAAGTAAATTTTATCCTGATAAAAACTTAATTAGTGCTTATTCGACTTAGGCTGTTTGGATAACTGTAACCGAGGTTACGAAAATTGCAACATATACGTGCATTGGCATAAATCGTGTAAATATGCGTATGAAAATATTAGTATTTACATTTCTATTTTTGCATAAATATATGTATTTATTTGAATGTATTATCCTTTTAAATCACATCTTTTCTAATTTCGGCACATTTAAGTAATCATATATGTATACTGATTTAGTTTAATGTACACAATAATACTATGTCAACTGAGAACGGTTTCAACATATTATATCTAAATATATATATTTTTTGTTTTCATAAAGGAAAGCGAAGAGCTATAGCTGAGGAGGAGCATGACACATATGAAGCGAGTTCACAGGAGAGTTCAGTTCAAGAGACGTTATCCATGATGAATATTCAGCCTGAAAGTCCTCCATTATCCTTAACAAGTGTAAGTCTAAAATGAAAAATATCAGAAATTTCATTAATTCCGTGGAAATCAGTGCTACAATAAACTCCTAACTAATGCTGGTTGTTGGCGTGCAAAAAAACTGTACTATTCAATCGAAACCGATCTGCGCAGTTTGTATATTGAATTTTTGCACATATTTGAACATATTAATCGACTCCATGAAAAAAAGTTTAATTAAATTTTTACTCGCTTTTTCTGAAATTCAATAACAATTTTGAAGCAGCATTTATTCGAGAAATGCTTCATTAATTGAAGGTTGTACAAGAACTGTATTTGTGCTGTTGGACTTATGCCTTGATATTTTAGCCAACCATATCTTCAAAACCTTGATTGGCCATATATTTCAGCCAATAGAAATTATTGAAAAATTGCCTGTCTCTTTGGCTTTGCTATGTTAGTATATGTAGTAAACTTTGTATAAAATAAATTTGCTTAGCATATTTTTGATAATAAAGAATAAACATATTTTGGATGTAACGAATGAATTCGGTTCACGTAGGTTGATATATTAAAATTTCACCGTATACGCTAATTCGTCAATGTTCAATTTTTTTAGGACTCTATGCATTGTCTGTTCTAACTAATTGGAATCGTACTTTATTCTTCTTGAAAGCACTAATAATATATGTATATTGATCAAGTTTAAAACTCTCCCGAACTCTATCAATGCAAAATTTTAATAACCAATGAAATACAGGCTGTTCCATATGAAAAATTGCTTTGTCTTACATGTGAAAACTCATCAGTGACAATGGGATATCACGCTGGTTTGAAAATATGATTGTAATTTTCTTCCCTTATTTATTATGCCTATATAATTTTATGTTGAAATTTATAAAGTATTTTCAATTATCTGTATTCGAATAGATATCTTTGTCAGCACATACTTTAATAGACTGGGTCAAGAAAACTCTGAAAGTGTTAACGGTAAGTCGAATCAAGTGCATCGAATAAATTTCAATTATTATTAATCAAGTCATTCTTGCATACATTGTTAGCAAAATTATAATACTTGCAGTACTATATTTTAACTTCAAATTCCTATTTATGCCTAATTGATATTTTTCAGTAAATTTCATAGTAAATTATGCGCTTATTGAAATTTCTCACTTGCGAACAAGTATTGGTTATAATAAATTGTTATTCGGGGTTCCTACAGGCCCTTGGTATCCAAAGCTTATTGTATGCGTCGATGTGTCGAAATGTATATTGCAATGCACCGAAGCAAATTTTTAATAGAGTTAATAATTGAACCGATGAGAGCTTAAATTTACTATCGCACTATGCCGTGTCACTGTACATCTAAATTTTAGTTTTTTTTCAGGAATTAAAGGAGAGCACATACATAGGGTCCCTAGCAAATTGTCATGGATGTCCAGAAAGTAAAGTATATGGATGTGCTTCTTGCCAAAATTTCCCAGATTTCAATAATGTGTTGTTTGAGCACAAAGGTCAGTTGAATATGTTTGGCTCGTAATTGATCTTAGTGGTAGGGGGTGGCAGACAAATGTACGAAATGTTCTAGGGAGCTGAATTCGGTCGATTAAAATTGCTTTAAGCCATTATAAGATGGAGTATTATATGGATTAAAACGATATTTTCTAGTTATCTGCATTCCATTTTGAATACCAAAATTACATATTTTATCACATTTCTTCAGTTGCAGTTGCTTTAGGTCATTGCCAGGTTGAAGTTGAAGATGGTTAAAACTGTGTTAACTTGATTATGTATGATTGCATAGATTTTATCTGTATTTTATTTATTTAAGTTAAGTTATTTTTTTATGGTATTCTACGATAGTATTTTCGTGCTAACCTTATTTGGTATCTTTACGGATGTTACAAAATTTTAATATACATTTTTTTTGCATGTTAAAATTTCTCTGAGCAATTAAATTTTTATTTGAAATATTTAGTTATATTAAACTTATTTTATCACGTGAAGTACATTTCATTTTGGTAAGCTAACAATATATGTATACTATTTGTATTGAGTCCAAATTTGATCTGTTACAGTGCTTAAAGCCTATGCCCTTTCAACTAGGATATGTTTCTGGAGACAAAGTATATATTTTTTTTCTAATATATGTACAATATGGTTTCCATTTTTCAGCGGACTGCAGTTTAGCATTACTGATAAATGACTATGAGAAATCAGGGTCATATGCTTTAAAAGAGATCGCCCAATACATTGATGAATCAATAGCCATACAAATGAATAATATCAAGTACGTATGCATTTTTGTAGCATTTTTATTCTAATAATCATCTTAAATCACATATTATTGACTTAATGTGATTTCTGATTTTTTTCAAGATTCACATCCTCTGCAGATTTTAAATTTATGCTTTTTAAAAATTCCATTTTCAGAAAGCAGCAATAGTATGCCTATATTTTATATTTGAGGGAAGATGATAAAGACATGATCTGAAGTCATTGATTTCTCGGCATGTATCCCATTTTAAATATAGTTGAGGAATTTAAATATTCAATTTTTCTCGAATATAATGTACTCGATTTACTATTCAAATAGAGTACCTAATATACATACTGTCCATTTACAACGTCTAAATGTTATGTTCGATGAAAAATGACATAATTTTTCAGTCTTTTGTATAATATTAATGACAGAGAAAACTTTTTAAAAGTATTCAAAACTGACTTTTGGAATAAAACCATCTATGATACAGAGCATAGTAAAAAATGAATTCTTTATTATAGGTAGTTTACTTCATGCATAACACATAGATCACCCAAGCATTTGCATGTTTAGGATCTAACAAATTTGTCGGAACCACCAAACTAATTTCTCCTGCCCAAAATTCGTTGTATTCAAAATTCTGAAGCTGAACTTGGCACAAAATGAGTTATTCATCAAGAATAAATATTTGTCGAAAACAAATTTGTATCCGAAGTTTACAATATAGAGTTGATATTCCATATATCTATGTTCCAGTAAATGATATATTCGATTATTTGAAAGCATATTTCTCTACCGACGGTATCAGTTAATGGAATATCTATTATATATATATATATGGATAAGTACTTTTTTAATTGCAGCGGAATAAATGGTTATCCAGTAGAGAGTTTTATTAAGCCAATCAAAATGGATATGTCCATTTCGAAAGGTAAACGTGCTACAAAAGACTTGTCAGCTGTACGAGTAGACTTGGGTAGTCAGCGAGTATTATCGAGTGGTCCGCCATTGTGTAATCGTGATGAAAAACCTGATATGGCACAGCCAGCAAGTAGATTAAGAACTCTGGACAGTTGGACGAGCGGAATGATAGTAGGTGCGTTGTTACTTAAAAAGCAATTTTTCTAACAGATCAAATTACCTGTAAGGGGATGGTAATTGATTTTTCTGTTCAAATGAAATGTACAGTTCTAAAAGTTAGTCGGTCGGTCTAATAATATTTTAATTCCATTGAAATGTTTGGAGTTTAGCATATTTTTAATATTTTCAAATTTGAATCAATACTTAAGCAGCAGAGTCGCTTAAGTAAAAAGTAGTTCCATGGTCTAATGCAATGATTTATAAAAGTAATGGGAAAATTTTGAAACTTTTAGATAAGCAACGTTTTTTAGATGATTTGGAATACAGAACTGTGCTTGTACACTCTCGAAGCAACAGGTTGATAGCCTGTTTTAATTTTTCATAATGAATCTCAACAATGGAAATTTCAACAAGATAGAGTAGAAATTTAAGATAAGTATTATGAGAACAATAATTTATGAATACTTTCTAAAGTGCAGGTTACAGCCTTAAGAAATATCATATTATCCTTTCAAATGATTCACCTAAACATAAAATAAACATATAGGTTGAAAAGGCAAAATAAGATAGCCGGTGTCAAATCAAAACTTAAACAAAAACACTCTAAATTTGAAACTTGATTAAAATCTTAACTATAAGAACAAATAGCAAAAGAAATGCTATGAAAACATTTATAAATTTATCACTTTCTTTTCTTGTTTCATTTTAGATGAAGAGGATGAAGCTGAAAAGAAGATATTGTATGTTGATCTAATAGAAATCAGACCTGAACAACTAGGAAGAAATGGTTATGAAATATGTGCTTGGTGTACTTTTGATTCGAGTGGACAATTGATAGGACTTTACGTAGAACGATCAAGTCAGGTGAGTGACATACATAGGGAAATTGCTAAACTCCATGGAAATCCACTGAATGCGGATATTACCACTGAAGTACTATTTGATAGAATTTTTTATTCAATTTGTATCAATGGGGCCTTTTCTGATTGGCCGATGACTCCAATGTACATTCAAGTTTTGCGATATTATATACTATATGATTCATATACATACTTGCAGGTATCTTGCACGCTGAAATGTTGGTCCATGCCTAGACCAGGGCTCTCTTATAAAAAATTGACTCGAGATATGGTTACATTTGTTTTTTATATTAAACCTAATTGAATCGATTTATACGATAATACGGACGCACATTGTGTGAATCATCATCAAACGTTCAATGAATTTTTTGTTTGTTGCATATTTACATTAGCAATAAATTTCAATACTTCTAGCAATGTTGCTCTTGTTGACTTTTCTCGATATATGCAAACCTTGGGTCAGATTTCATAGTATCGCTTACGTCTAACAGAGTTTTTTTGGAAAGCACTTTCTTAATACCCTCTTTTTTGGGATCATAATATATGTGCAATATTAAATCTAAATTTAGTGTAGTATTTGTAAGTGAAAATGAAGCATTTTCTTTACAAATAAATTCAATGCGTTATAAACAATAGTACATGCAGATATATGTTATTAGAACATATGAATTTATTGTAAATATGCCTGTATTTTTTGCAGGATAAAGTAACTATGGGTTTTAAAAAAATTGTATCCAACATGGATCTTCAAGATTTGAATATCCGTGAAAGCATGAAGTATCTAGAAAACGATTTTCAGGTATACTAATCATATATGCATATGTAAACACCCGTACCCATGATAACTAAGTATTATATTATAGACATAAATTTGTATACATAAATATATATATAGTGATTTATACTTCTCTTGACATACATAAGCGTACACGCATGAATTAATATAGTATATCAAAGTATGTAACATTTGATATCCGAAGAACAAGATAAAATTCTTTTATACCAAATGAATTTTTTGTTCATTCAAATATATTTTGTCAGGACAAGCAATTAAGAAAGAGCAGAGATATTTACATGATACCCTCAGAATCTCATGATCGACTTCTTTTTCTACAAACTCTTTATGGCCGTACATATCGATCTTCGAGGCAAGAAGGATGGATTATATAAGATTAAAATCAACAAATACTGGAATCTAATGATATTTTGGAGATTTTCATATTTAATGTGGGTTTATTTTGTTCATGAAACGAAGGTAAAAATAATTATTCTTGAAACAGTTATTTTCTAGAATGTAATTTGATTGGCGTTCCCTAAATTCAATGCTTGAAAACAGCTCCTTTTTCCTCTGAGCACATAATATATGATAGTACTATTATATTTGATTTTTTTCTAAAAATATATTTTTGTTGAAATTCAATTTGACATCACTTCCAGACAGCACACGTGTCTTATAAATATTAGTTCAAATAGTATACATCCGAGCACGTAAGATGCTTCACTTTCCGGAAAAATTTACTCCATTTCTACAAATTGCATTCAATATGGGCAGAAGTATTCTCTTGTGGTTAGTTCAGAAATGAAACATCTAGATTTTTTACCACCATCTCACAAATTCATATATATGCCTTCAAAAGAATTTGTTGCAGGAAATATCAAAAATAAATGCATTGAACACGTTGGTGATAAGAATCTAACCAGTTAAACAATTTCTACATCCATTCTGGACAGGCAAATGTTTATAATAATACCATTTTTCTACTAATATATTATCTACCTAAAGAAATTTAGCAAACTCCTCGACAATTACTAAAATGTAATGCTTACTTTCCATGCTTGTAATGCAGCTTTACGTTTTGATAGTATGAAGCTTTTATTTTGCATAATAAGTTTTGCACAGAAACACCAGGCATTGCATTCTTAAAAAGCCTTGAAAACCATGTCATTTATCACTAAAAAACCATTATGAAATTTGATCGTAGCAACCACAAAAAGATATACTCTCTCATCTTCTTCCGTGCAAATTGCAATACTGATTGGCAGTTCTTATATTTTTTAATGCAATTGGTAACATAATTTCAATTTAAAAATTTCCAAGTTCAATTAATTTTTTCTATACATGCTCCAATGCAAAAAAATCTATTGTAAGTTATTGTTATGAATGTACCAGACAAGAAGAACACAAAGACTATACAAGTATGGTAACATTATACGATCATAATTTGTGTTACTAAGAGTGAATAAAAAACACACTCAGCAACACAACAAACAAAGTCTCAACGCCAATCCATCTGGAGAGTAACAAAATGATGCAGCTAAAAATGGAATAACTTTTAAGAGTAATTCCCTTAAGAACTAGTTGTAAAAAAATTAGTTCCTAGCAGTTATCCAATTACATTCATAGTGACAAAGTTTGATGTTATAAAATTGTATGCAAGAAATCTGATAGATGAGAATCAACTTCATTACTGCAGGAATTACAAATAACTAAGAATTTTTAATAAACAAGTTAAAATACCTTGTACATATTATCGACTGATTTAGTTCATGATTAATGAATACAAAACAATTTTTCAAGTGTCATTTGTAATTCAGCCAGTACTACACATGAATTACGATCACAATCTTCTTTTATGTTATCAAAATATTTTTTCAAGACCAAAGGAGCATTACTTGTACTTTTAACAATGTTGAAAAAATTAATTTAATCAAATGTCTAACAGTTCAAATTATGAATTGATAAAATATGGCACTGAATATTTTAACATGTGTTGGGCTCTTGACACTAATCCATAGTACTAAATTGACAACAGCCAGATCAAGTGATGCATATCTCACCTAAATTAGCCTGCAGCTTTATCAACCAATAAGAGTGCAGACATTAACGGGTACAAATATAAAGTAAGTTACTATCAATGCATTTTTAGTATCACAATATGCACAAAATTAGGTAGTTTAATTGAAAGTTATTTAAAATATTTTCTCATAAGAAGCATAATAATTACAAAATTCTTCTGACCATAATAGCTCCAACTCTACAAGTAAATAATGTACTCAAGCAGATAATATACTAAATTACTCCAGGAAAATGTTTTGTGGTACAGTATAATCTCATTGATAGTTAGCTTGTACACATAAAATGTTCAAAACCATTTGATATATGCTGTTATGTATTAGTGATTCTGTCTTAAATTTTTGCTATGTTCAAAGAAAAATATTGATTGTTAAAGAGATGAAATTGGCACAAATTCAAGCAAATATTTTTCATTAGGTGTTTTATGCAGCCCTTGAGGTTACTCTCATGCAACTTATATAAACCTTACCAATATCATTACTATTCTTCATCATCGCAATATGTGCTGTTCTGGTGGTCTTCCTGGCAGAGCGCTGAGCTCCTGTAGGCTGGGTCAATATCTTAATTATTTTCACTGATATGCCATACTTACTTTCATGATGTTTTTCTTTTATTTTCTACTATTTCATTTCATTTGCACTAATTAATTATTATTTTATCTTGGCATGGTACTTTTATAGTATTGAGCATTTCAAGTTAAACTTCTCTTCTAGTGTTTGTTATTACAAAAAAAATATGTATTTATTAAGTTGCACAAAGCACAACTGTTTAATTGCTGCTACTATTTTTTAATACTAATTATGTCAGCAAGGTCAGATATCTATACTAAAAATGTATTAAATCCAAACATTAATCCTGCACTACAAAAGTTAAATTCATTGCATTACAGCAAGTTTTAGCTAAAATTAGATACTAAATAGCTTGGCAACTTTATACATAAATCAATCAAGTGCGTAAATGTTACCTAAAAAATGTTGGCAGAAAAAAGAAAACAATAGGAAAACTTTCTTTATTTGATGAGCACAAAAGCTACAAATGATCTCTTTTTCATCATATTACTAGGAATCGATGGTAATACCATATGTTCTATTTGAATATACTTGTGTATTTGAATATGTTTGCTTTGAATCAACTAATACAAAAATAGCTTGTCATGATTGTGTTGGCAGGATCCATTCTCCGCAACACATAAAATAAACTAACAATAAATACTGTTACACTTGTTTCTGCCTTGAGTTCTTTGTTTTCTGGTTGATAGCTAAGTTATGTATGCAGTGGGTATAGTTGATTCTGACACATATTTCCATCTTTTCTCCTCAACTGCAGACATTGACAATGATGAGATTGAGAAAATTTGCAATAGTAGCAGCATATCTTGACTTAGGATCAAGTTCCATCTATGCCAACATAACAACTACAAGTGAGATAGTAGGACTAACAATGGAAGATCATGAAAATATTCTAATGCAACATACAGGATACCTCACAATAGTATGATTGGTTTTACAGTTTGCAGGTTCATTTTATATAGAAGAAATCATTTTAATGAATGCCTGGATCAAATGATTTTGTAGTACAAATAACAAAATTGTCGTGTATATAAAAGGAGAACAAAGTAGTGAACATAAGCAGAACAAGAGACGAAGGAAATAAGTATATTAGTGAGTGAGAAATGCAAAAAACTTACAAACCAAGACTTGACCACTTTAAGAGCTTAAGTTTAGCTACAATGCCCAGCCCTAAGTGCAGTAATATTTTGGTGAAAACTAGATGATGGTAGTATGGTTTAGAATAAGTTAAGAAAGCAAAGCAGACATTGAAGCTGGAATATGCTGGATAAAAATACATTTCCAACATACTTGAAATCTTGCCAAAATTCCATTAGCATTTGTGCATCAAAGGCAGATGTAATCTTGTTGTAATATTGACAAATTTCAAAGCAACAAATGCTGTGACAAGCACTGTACTTCAAACAGTAATAGATAGCAGATGATAGTATTGAATGAAATTAATAACCATGTCCAGCTAGAATGCTGGCAGATTTGTCATGTAAAATCATCTTTGAGTGTAATTTAAAATTGTGTATCATGCACCAACAGAAGGAAAAACTTTATGCCTTCTGCTAGCACTTAAGTTTTCAAACTACATCTTTTTTAGAGCATATACATTCAATCACCTAACACTTCTGTTTCATAGTATCAGTGTTGTTTACCTGATAGCAATATGGAGTTCACCAACTTGCATGGTAGTATTGTCACAGCTAATAAGTTCAAAGTTGTGCAGGAGCCAGTAACTGCAAACATCTCATAAGTACTGATATTGCTATAGAACATTGAGATTAAATACTGCTTTATTATCTGTTGCAGTAGAATAGTTTGTCAATGCTGGCCAAATGAAAATTGAGAGAAAATAAGTTGAAATGTAATCTTTCTTTGTTGAAAAGCAAGTTATCAAAAGCAGCAATTTTTTAAAATTTTCTGTACAGCACCTCAATGTTAAAAAAACATTTGACATGGTGTATACAACTTATAAGATTTTACTAATCCTTTGGAAAGGTGAAGGATTTATGTTGATTATATACTTTTTTTATCTGCAAAATCTTTAGCTTGAAAAAGTGAGGTAAAAAACTGGGTTGACCATAGCATGCCTTATATTTTTGTTGAACTACAATTTTTCTAGCAACATTGGTACAATTGAATTTATACAGCTATTATTTTTTTAGCAGTTCAATATTAAATACAGGTTATAAATATAGCACAAAGTGGATACTAGCAATTAAATTGATGATAAGGTATGTTACAATAAATTCAACTTATTTTCTTTTTTCATTACACATTTGCACTTTATCAAAAAACAGTAAGAGAGGCTGGTGATCTGATAAGAAGCATGCAACAAACCAACTAAAAGCACTATCTGTAAGGAATAATATATTTTATAAGCTATTCAGTAGAGACTAACTCAGGAATGTATTAAAGTCATTAAAAAAATTGTTCTCTTTTGTAAGCATTGCATATTATAGTAGCATAAAATATATGTTCTGCAGGCATTTTTGTTCCATCCATGAAATTGAAGATGGTCAACCAAGTTAATGAACCTAGCTATACATTAATTAATGAAAATTATTAAGTACAACAAATACATTCTGCTGAATCAAGGCACAGGGCATCATCATGTTTTCTAACATTATCAATTTTGTCTTCCATTTGGAACTGCATCAACTAATATTTTCTATACCAGTCTTACATCTCAACATGATAGGTTCTTTTTAAACTTAAAATTTTGCTATTCACCATCATTAGGTAAGCTGCACAAATTTCATTACTGCATAAAGTGAACAAACTCAGAATGCTGATGAATTTGGCAAAGTTGTCACTCAACAAAGATTAAGTTGCCTCATAACTCATAGAATAAAGTTTTCATAACTTTTTAATGAGGAGCATCATGATTCTAGACATAAATTTCAACAAGCTTCATGACTTTTCATTGTTTTGCTTCTGTAACTCTTCTCTACTTTTTGAAAGTTCATACTAGAAAGACACTGCTCCTGGAGCTTGTTACCAGATAAACGTAACAAAATCTTTGCAATGTGCAGTACCTGCAAGTCATCTATGGCTGAATTTTTCATGTATAAACTTTGGCATACATTTTTTCCAATATATAAAAGGAATGTAATCATATGTCAATATTCAGCAAATTGGTCTAGAACATCATTCGCAAACCAGCCAATTACAATTTCATTACAAACAACTAAGGTTCAAAATTTATATAAGCATTTAATTGCTGTCAAAGAAACTTCTTCAGTACAACACATTGCATTGATATAGGTAAAATTGCATGAATTGGGTTTGCAGATGCTCCATGTGTCACAAATCATGAGTAATCATTTCAGTTCTGGATTCTTTTGTAGGCATTTGTTAAATGCGTAAATGTACAAACTGCAATCAAAATACCAAAACAAAAAACGATTGGGATGAGAAATGGTTCCAGAAAAGTTGCTTCAAGTTGCAAAGGTGAAGTAGTCAAACTTTTTTAAAATGTACCAGAACCTGATTAAATAATATACTATCTATGTGCAAAATATCTAGTCAAAAGGAAGAGAAATAATTTGTACCAAAAATGAAAAAACTATCAAGCATGTATTTTCTATCAGTGACAATTTCAGAAAAAACTTCTTCAAAATATATCTCTTGGTTACATTGTTCAATTTACATTATTTAGTTTATTTCAATGTGATGAATATAAATTGAAAGTCTTAATTGTTAAATCAAATTCTATGAAATATTCGATTAAAAATTTAATTAATTTTGAATCTGCTTTAAGTTTTATGCCTTGAATTAATGCAATGCTGTAACAGTAGTATTCATGCTACTGGATGGCCATCACTGGAATATTGCTGTTACAAAATACATTACTGCACAGTAATTATTATTACTTAACTTTTTATCAAACAGTACAAGATGATTCCTAAAGTGACATTACTGTTACTAGAGCATTACTAGAAAATTCCTAATTTGACGTTACTATTACTGGAGATGTTACTGAACGGGTAAAGTACTGATGTTAATTTAATTAGTGATTCTACTGAACGTTACTGGATGCATTACTGGACATCATCAAAAGATTTATCCATGTAGATATGTCTTATATGGTTCAATTACCCAGCAAGTAGATCTTAGTGGATAGTCCTCCATATATATTTTTTTGTTTAAATTGTTGTTAGTACGATATTATTACTGCTGGATGTGTTACCATTACTTGAACATTGCTGGATTATTTAAAATATGACATTACTGTCACTGGAGATGTTACTTGATGGCTCTATTTGAATATCACTGGTTACTGAACGTGTTACTGGGTAACACCTCTGAAAAGGTTACTGGATTTTCATTTAGAAATGTTCAGGTAACAATGATTACTGGTTATTTCATCTCCAATGACATTTCATTCCATTCATTCAGACTGTGAAAACTATATGAGTAAATTTAACCGTATACAAGACATGTCGGATAAAATCAGCTGAAAAAATGTGCGAAAAACTTCTACCAATTCATGCGGTAGAAAAAGGATGCTACTTGAGAAATATATTTGTTATTCAGAGTTTGTAGCAAAAAAGCTATGTAATAGTTTGCTAGCTTAAAAATAGTATTAATGTTTGTTTAATTAATAAATGAGTTCTTTGTAGTTACATCAATCAATTCAAACGTGATACTTTCCGTTAAAGATTATTATCAGTTATGTTTCCAACTGAGCCAGAAATATAGTTAATCAAGTGAAGAAATTTTTTTCATTCATCTTCATATATGCAGAGAAAAATCTGAGCATTAAGTTAGCAAGATTGAAAGAAGTGGCAATCAAACTGTATCTATTTCATTATTTTTTATAAATTCACGCTACTCGATAATAGTTATCGCACATTAGCTACCAAATAGTAGGGAACACGCTCTGCTAACATAAAATGCCAGCATCGAAAATAACCAAATTTTTTCTAACATTTCAGAAATAATGTTACAAATGTTTTACACTAAAAGAATTAAATTTTAGAAAAGCACAAAAAAAAGTTTGAAAGAAAGCTCACATAGAAACTTTTATTTAAGCCTGAAGATATAGTAAGAAAAAACACCCATACAAAATTATTCACAGAAAAATCCACTAAAAGTGTAGAAAATCTAATTTTTGCTGAGCTACTTTATAGTAGGAGCCATTGTCGGGGATTGAGTTGGTGAAAAAGTCACTATATCCGTAAGTGTCGGTTCTTTTGAACCACAAGGTGCGTAGGGAGAAACAGTGTCTATCAAGCACACTGCCACGTCATACAGTAAAGTATCAGGCGTCACAGAATCACACCCAAGAGGAAATCCCTGGAAATACAAAAAAATGTGCATGAAAAATGTAATTCACGAGACGGTAACAAAGCTTGGAATAGCAAATAAAATTAGAGGAAAATGTTGACTTTATTAATTTATAAATTTAGTCAATATGTATGGTCCAAGAGACCACACACTTAAAAACAATTAGTAGTACCACTTCAAATTTATTCAAAACACATAACTTCTGAAATTTGGCAACTAGGGAATAAACAGATGTTTGAAAGGTTGGTCAGTAGTATGATTACGTATAGAGAAATTATTCAGGAAGAAGTGATTCGTCGAAATATTTAAATGGAAAAGGTTAGCGTTAGCTACCTCTAGGTAAGCGTCTAAATGAGAGGAGAGAAATCACATGGTATTTCATGTTCCATACTGGGGAGGATAGAAAAAGATATAATTGGCTCTATGTTATAATATTTTGAAGGCTATAAATATAGTCTTACATTTTGAAATTCTGCCAAAAATATATCGCAATCGCGATATGATGCAGCTTCTTCAATGGCGCCAGTAAACTGATTTAAGCAATATGAGCATTCTGTCTCCAATAAACAGGGCGTTAATTCATCATTACAGTTTACTTCTTCGTCCAATGACGTCGATGTTGGCATTAGGCGATGAACGCCAAATGGATTGTAAGAGATTTGCTCATCCTTCATGGCTCCTCGCATTGAGTACTTTTCATCAGATGCATTATTCGTAAACATTACTAGAAGTAATATTGATGCAAAAACGGATAGGCTGATTATAATTCCTCGCATATTTGAAGGAATCTGAGTATACCATGAAAAACGGGATTTACTATTGGGCTAAATAATGTATTGCAAAAATTATTGCCTTGCATGCAATTCATCATGAGTTGAACTTCTTACCATTAGCAACGTCAGAGCAGTAGTCAATCAAACGAATGGCAAACTGAATTAATGAATATACGAGGTATTTGTTTGAGACTGAGATAACTGTAATACAACCTGGTATTAAATGAGCTACTATGATAGAGAATGACGATTTTATACAAAACTACTAGCAGAACGAAAAACCACACCACAGAAAAATACTTTCGGAGAATTAGGCGTTTGTCAGAATTCTCTCCAGAGTTAGGTCAATTGTAACGGTAAAAAATGACTAAATTCGTCGAAATAAAAAGAACCTTTTCAGCAAACAATCAAATTGACGTAGGAATAATTACCTGTCCCAAATCTTTACAAGATTCGATAATGATATCACAGAATCAAAGTGCCGTTGTGTATAATAAGTAAGATTTACTGGCTATTTAATACTCAATCAAGTGTTATAGAATATCATGATTAAAAGCTTTCCGTCCAGCAACCGAATATTTGACGTGGCTGGAACAGGATCTATCGCTGCGCATACTGTAATTCTTTAAAAATTTTCTTATTTTGGCTATATATTGCTGGATAATCACACGAAGAAAGACAATGTTGAAAAGTAGCTGCTATCTCCGGATCTGAAAATTATCAGGCAAAACGTTTTTGAGCCAATTTAATTCAACTTTTGTTCATAGTGAGTTTCAGCGAATGGATCATTTGCATGTATGACAGTGTCACTCACATTATCTACATCTATCTATTGGAATATCCCTTGCTTATCATCTCTATAGAGGGATATATAATAATGTCTCAACTAGTTGGGGAGAGCAGCTATTACCTAATCGATTCTTCCAATTTCTTGGGATGATTCAATCAATTTTTAAGTTCTACACTTTCTTGAGTTTCGCATTCACAGGTATCGCACGTGGATGGAAAAATGAGCATTATGGCACAAAAAACTCATTCTAAAACAGTTGAACTTAAGCTAATGTTGCCCTTACTACTGGCACGTTCAACGAATCTTGTCTAGCCATATTAATATGGCATTCAAAGTGTTTCTATTTATAAAAATGATTGGGCGCTTGTGACTCTATGCGTGAGGCTGCGATCTTAAGCCTTAAAATAAAATGCTCAAATGAGATTTTGCCAAATTTATGATATGTAGTGTCAAGAATTCTACTGATTACTGTGCACGCACTATACTGTTATCCATTATCTGTTACAATTTAATGTCAAAGTACAAATCTACAATGTAATCTATAATCCATTTCCAGTATTTTACGGGTTACTAATATTTCTGGTGTTGAAGCATTATTATCAAATAGAAAATTCCGAACCTGCTTACACACCGTTTGTTACAAGCTTCATCAACTGAACTGAATTTGAATAGATTTTTGGAGACGATATTGCATCTTAAAGGATGTAGTTACAAAATGTTAGTTTCTGCTTTGTTCTCCATGCGCTCTCATCACTTTTCAATCTTTTATCTTTTAAAAGTATAGCTACTTTTAGAAGTGCTCTCAGGTATAGGTGTCAGGCTCTAGTCAATTGGTTAACCCATTTCATTTTCTCTCATATCTTATGACTGATTTATTTTCTTGCTTGCTTCTTTTTTTCATTCTTTACCTTCTATTATTTTTTTACCATTATCACCTTACATTGCCAGGATGATAGTGTTGCAGTGCCTTCGATTTCATTCTTCAGTTCTCAACTTAAAGAGATATTTGGGAAAGCAGAAATATTCAAGACAGTTGGGATACCAAATATGTCATATGAAATAAATATTCAGGATTTTCATTTCAGCAAAAGAGAACTGTAAAAGAAGACAGTTCAGGTATGTGGCTAATTGCCTTGAACATGAGACAAAAAAATATTTTGTCAAAATATCTGGTGTAACTTTTAAATAGTCTTGTTGGCTAGAATTGTTAAAAAGTTTACAGCACCAAGAGTTTAGAAACAGAAAATAATAAAGACTGCTTTTTTCTGCTCATAATTGTTAGGAACTAATATGTTTACAACAATTAGTTCTCAAGGGAACTACCCTTTTAAGAATTATTCCATTATTTAGCTGCATCATTTTGTGACTCTCCAGATGGACTGGCATTGAGATTTTGTTTGTTGCATTGCCAAGTGTATTTCCTATTCACTCTCAGCAACACAAATTGTACTTGAATAATATCACTACCCTTCTGCAGTCTTGATGTACATCTTGTTAGTAACTTGTCCTGCATATTCATAACAGTTTGCTGAGAGTGAACAAGAAACAAACTCAGAAATATAACAAACAAAATCTTGATGCCAATCCATCTGGAGAGTCACAAAATGATGCAGCTAAATAATGGAATAATTCTTAAAAGAGTAGTTCCCTTGAGAACTAATTGTTGTAAACAAATCAGTTCCTAGCACCCAAACAATGAGTCATACAATCAGTTTGGTCGTTGGACTGTTGATAATATGCAGTCAAGACAAGTTGCAACACTTCATAATTTATCTGTAATAAGTTCTAAGCCTACAAAACAAACATTGATTCATAACTGGAAACAATATTTCTTAGGAAACTTCAAAATAGCATTATGGTAATAAAATATCTGCTATTTTTGGAGGATATAATTTGAAGACATGCAGAAAAATGTGCCATATTTGTAAGCATGTCCACAAGAACTTGGCAGCTTATTGCTTGATACTTATACTACTGACAAAGATATTAAAACATGAAACTATCATAAAACCACCATGTGCAATTCTTACTTTTTCTAATTTATAATGAATATAATCTCAAATAACCTTTTCTTCATTATTTTGCCTTTATTAGTTTTAATGTTATTTTCAATACATCAATGTAAACACTATCAATACTAATATATACATGTTATATCACACTTAAAAGATAAGCACTGAATCTTTTGATGGCTAGAAGATACATTGTAAGATCTGTATATACAGAAAAAATGGCTGCAGAAATATTGAAGAGATATTAATAATCCAGCAAATTTCTTATGGTCCACTTTTGCCCATTTACAGAATTCACAAAACTCAAAAAACATTTTGCAGCCTATTTAACATATGAGCTATGAACATGAATGACTCAAAGCTTCCAGCATCTTTTATATACCAAAGTGTCCTGCAAGTGTTGGATCATGAAATACTTTGAATATCTTTTTTGCAGCACTTTAGATACCATTGTAAACGAATGAAAAATGAGATATTCAACTTCAGTTTTAAAGCTTGTTCTATTCTCAATTCAGTTGAGGGCCCATCTGGAGTTTGATTTGACTTAATTTTGTTCAAGGTTAGCAATTTTTCTGATGCTGAATGCATTGCAACTAGAACTTTTTCTATAGATGGTAAAACTTGTTTCTAGGCCAAATCCTGTTTGGCTGATCTACATAACTGCTTGTCTGACCAGCAACTTGAAATGCCAGTTTCAATTTTCATACCTGATAAATAGATAAACAGAAAACTGAAGTTGGTAAAGAATAAAAATCAATCAATTAACCTTAACTTAGGTTCTGAAATAACAAAAAGTGTTTCAATTTATGGATTGATATTAACGGTAGTGGGTTCAAGTTAGCTTGATAAAACCAAATGGAATTGATAAAATATGCAACAGTAGCACATAACTGTTACGATTTCTACATGCTACTGCTCTATTTCACTATTACAGATCATGACTTGTGACCCGTTGTATTTGTCAGTAACTTTCTTGAATCATTTCATAATTCATTTTCATTCTATCTGTCTATCTGTGACTCTCCAGGAATCCGTTCTACAGACCCAACAATTCATTCCATGAAGTTTCTTTGCCAATATTTCTGATCTACTTACAATTACAGCATTTCTTACATCACTAAATGAAATTGGAATTTCTTTTGGTTTTCCATAAACTTCTTTGCAATTTTGAAGAGGCTCTTTAGAATTCTACAAATTCTTGTGTTTTGCTTTCCAAAACCACTTCTTCACTTTTCTACTTCTCCCAGCAGAAGTACGCTTATTCTAGTAGCATGTTTCCATAGTGTGCGATAAGTAGCAGTTTTTAATAATGTATACTTTTGATCCACCCTTCTTTTTCTTGCTTGTTTTACTTGTGCTGTGAGTATAATCATAGTGTGCTGTATGCTTTAACCTTTTTCTCTCTTTTCTCAACAGTAACTCTGCATCATGTACCTTGTAATTGATTAGGAGTTAATAGATTGCAATAACAGTTTGCCACATGATGCAATATCTCATTGTAATTCTGAGAAACTTGCCTGTTTTAATATTAAAAGCATCTCTTCTACAATGAAAGGCAGCAAGTATTAACATGCTTTAAAAAATGAAGCCAAAACGAATGCTGATGTAGGTTCATTAACAATTGCCTTGCACCTTCAGACTACTCATGCTTTTTATCATCAACAAAACAAACTGAAAAGTTTCCAGTTTTTTCCAAGTTTGTGATAAACTGATGATAAAAACAGTAAAACAAAGGAAGATTTTAGAAACTTTGTATTGATCAGTAGAAGCCAGTTAATGATACTCAATACTTGCTGATGAGTCTTACTAATACCAGTATTAGATAAAATATGCCAAAAAATATTAACAGTAATAATAAAAGTACACTTTTTTAGTTGTACATACAGGATATTTAATTTTCAGTACTTTGGTATAATACAAGCATGTTCTGCACATGCCAACATGTTCTTGAAGTAGATCAAAATTTACCAAGTTACATCATGCAAAATACATCAAGAAATTTCCAAAGAATATTGTTTATCAGGTGATGAAAAATGGCTGGTGTATCTGACAACATAATAAAGCACTATGAATTTCTTAAGACAACCATATTTGTATTGAAACTTTCCTTTCTGCCCATCTTCCTCTGTAGGTAAGATTGTACTCTCCAAGATCAACTCAAAGGAAAAATGTGATGCACATTTTGAGAAAAATTACTGTAGATAGCAATTTTTTCCTCAAGTTGCTTTTGCACTTGAATAACCTATAGTAGGACAACGTTCTTCACTTTGTACAACAAAATAATGGAACTCCTACCAAAAAGGATGATAGATATGTCAGGATTTCTATTACTTCTTACTGTTACAGCAACAATTCCCATTCCAGATTGCAACCTGTAATTCATTATCTGTCTAACTTGTAAGCTATTCTCATTAATTTAGCAACTCTACAGGTCAAAGTTAGTACTACAATCTCCACATGAATCAACATCTATTTGGAATTAAATTGCTTGGAATGTGATTTGTGCTGCATAAAATTTTCCACATTACAGAATAAATTTTTTTATGCTGTTCTCCAAAGATTTTAAACGTTTATACAATTGCATCATTACCATTTTATAAATTAATTTTATTTTCTTTTACCTTTACTTTTTGCTTTAATTCCCCCAACAGGAATTTTGAAGCCCTTAGGCAGCATGCTTCTCTTGTGTGCAATATATTGTAGCTGTATCATCGCTTAATATATTTACTTGCACATAATAAAAATACTAGTTAAGTAATCTTGCCTCATCTTGCTTAGTGTACTTCATATTTATCTCTTGCTATGATTTCAGTACTGTGGCAAGTATGATGCCTTGATGTATTTTCACAGTTTATTTTAACAGGATGAATAAATATTTTTGCAAAATTTTCATCTCAATAGTTCTTCAATGTATTTAGTTCTGGGTCAAAGTAAGGACAGACAGATCCTTACAAATTTGCCTTGTTTTTTATAGTATTGATACTAATACCATTCTTTCAATGTTTGGGTGGTACACAAAATTTATTTTTTTGAAAAACTCCTTGCTTAATTGTGATATTTCTTTGGCAAAATCTGCTTTATTTTCTAAATTCCATTTTTAACTAAATATTATTTCATCGCAAATTTTGCCTGGGTTACATTCAGGTATATAGATAGTCAACTGCACTTCTTTTAGTAACAATAGTATGTAGCGATATTCTGTTACAACCATTTTTCTTTGCCATACTTTTAAAACTACTCATTAGATTTGTTAAACACTTTAAAACAGTTTCATTTTAACCTCAAACTAAAAACTGATTTGTTTATTTTTGGACATTATGACCAAGATGCTTAGGGAATCTATTCTGCAGATATAGTTTCAAATCTATACAATACTGATATTTTCCTTCTCAATGGTTTCCTAAATTTTGTTGTTCCAATATTTATACCACTCACATTAGATTGTTCAGAGAGATACCTGTTAAAAAGGTCTGAAATCCACTTGCATTTTACTCTTCACTATCGTTATTAATCTGAACAGCTTAACTATAGAATTCTTCAATAGTACCAGGGTAATAAATAACTACAAATACATTCATTTTTAAATTTCTGTTAGAAACCTGATAAAAAGATTAAAGAAGGGTACATCATTCTACTTTAGTTCTAATTCTAAACATTAAAAGTTAGCTACTAATGCAGCTGAACAATCACCTTGTTGAAATGGAAACATCTCACACACTGCTTGATAAGCTGAATCAATATTACTGAAACTTAGCAGAAAAAGTTTAATGAATTATGATTGGAGGCTAATAGGTTATATTCAAGCAAATGCCATATCACATAAATGATTTATGACATAAAAAACACAAGCAATATCATTAGAAACTGTGATACCAGACAGTTGCTTCTATGCTTAATCCTAAAATGTATTGTTTAGCATGTCTAAAGCATTTGTTTGTTCAATCAAATATATATATATATATATAAAATATGTCTAATATATTATAATTAACAGCAGAATATTAACAGAAAACTAATACATGAAACTTAGTTCCTCCCTCCCAGTATGCAGAGTATGCTGTATAACAAATGTACTGTTTTCAATCATTTTTGTGCCATTTAAGCCTTTCATTGTTTTACTGGCAAAGTACTTTCATGAACCTAGTTCATAAATTCATCACTTTATTTGCACTTTTAAAAAGTTTTCAAATTTTAATAAATTTTTTCAAAAAATTTGTACAAACTTTTGCAGTACTTTGTTTTTGTATTCAAAAATGATTTTGGATCTTTCAATATAGTTAAACATATGCAAATGTTGCTACTTTTAAAGATAAAATAGCATTTGCTAAACAATCATTGTATATTGTTCAAGATCCTTGAGCTTCAAAATTCTTCTGCCGTATCATCACTTCTGCATTGTTTGGTTTATGGCAATAATTGCAGTGCTGTTGCAACTTTAGCCATTCATCAATATCAAGATAGTTACCACTCTAGTACTTGGATTTTACTCTTTTTATATGTTGTCCCCAGTTTATATATATTTCTTTCACCAAAGTTATTTTCTAATTTATTTTGAGATCAACAATTTAATTTGTGATTATAACAATGTCATGTAGCTTGTGAAATTACTATCATGCAGCCTGCATGACATTGTTACTATTCACAAATGAACTTTCATTCTCCAACATTTGTAATATGTGCTATACACTGGTTTTCCTAGAGCTTTGCTGAACTACTGTACTCATTGAGTTCATTTTATTATTCACTAGTATAAATTGCATCACTTCTTTTCTCATCATTTGTCCTTTGTTTCATACCTTGGAATACAATCTATTTTGTAACATGTTGCATACTTTTAACTCTATTTTTATTTTTTATCTTAATAATCAAATCCAATTGCCAACACTTTAATTACCTTAGAAGGAAAGTCTCAAATCAAATATAAACTCAGGACTCTGTACCATTATGATGGGCCAACATTTTGATTCTATGATAAGAAACCAAGTTCATTCCACAAAAGAGTAGAGTGCAAAAACTTTTTTTTGCATGCATGAGAATTCCATTTATTGCTTTTAGAAGTAAGCTTTTTTGACTCTAACATTTCTGAAAATTAGGTGTAATACAAAATATACACTCTTTTTAGTTGTTGCAATCACTTTATTTATGGATAGATAAATTTGATTGCCATTTGTTCCACTTTGATTTGAATGCCATTGAGTTTCTAGAATAAATGAATCACAGCTACAGTTGTATGTCTTTCAATACTTTTTAGTTCCTCACTATCTTGCACCATTTTATTCTCACTTTTCAACTAAAAGTGCATGTTTTACATTTTCTACTCTCTACTGAAAATCTGTCCATATTTTTTTTACCAGAAATGATCATCTATATGCCTTTTAAAATTTTATTCAGTTTTTATTATGCTGTTGTTCTCATTTCAATTAAGTAACGGTATAAAATTGTTATTAATATCTGGTACTGCAGTGAGTTTTTTGTTTTATTTTCATAACTTAGTTATCTCATTTGCTGACTAGGACTGCTATAGTTGTTATAAAACAATTTATATAGCAACATTATTCAGGGACTAACCAGAATGTAATTTTATTCTAAATCTCTTGTCACATCTAGATTTAAGCAATGGCACCTTTGGCATTTATTAATTGTATGCAAAACCTCATATGACGATTTTTCAAAAAGTTTTGTGTCATTTTGCAAGTACAAAACTGCCTTCTTTTGGTAAGAGAAGAATCTTAGCATATTGATTCTTGTATATGCAGTATGTTGACTTTTTTCTTATAAAATTTTGTCATGCACTGTCATGTGATGTTAATTTTATTTCGTAAGTTGTATTGAACTTGCTAAGGTTATTATATGAATTTGGCATAGAATTGAGGATATCACCTCTATTTTGGCTTGCAACATCTTTTACCTATCCAAAAGTATTTTGTGTCTAATAAAAACTAAATCATCAGGATTAAATTTTTATAGTAGCCTTGGAGAGTAGAAACTTTAAATTTACATTTTAATACTGTCATGGTACAAATTATTTAACTTTTTTGAAATTATCTTGGTTTTTAATATGGCTTGTACTGCTTAAAATCAAGTTTACAAAAAAATTTATACTGCATGGCAAATTTTGTACTTTTTTGCTCAGTTTTCCTAGCTGCCATATTTAAAATGATCTTACAAACATTTTATGTAAATTGCAAGTATCTTTTTGATATTTAACAGTGAAGTATTACTCTCTATGAATGTGTCAGGATATTTGCCGGTCCTGCTATCTCTTTAAATTGCTACAGCATAACTGTTCAACTATGTTCGTAAATGTTTGTCTATATTTTGCCCACACCTTTTCCACGATTTTCGCCCTTTTTACCTATTTGCGCCTTAATGCCAAACCCTTTATATCTATACCTTTGCCATAATCCTTTATGGAATCCTTTATTGAATCCTTTATATACTTACTCCACAAATTGCCATGTGTCATCTTTATTATGGTTACTTGGAAACTTCTTGGATTATTTTCTGCAACCAGTTCAACCTACAAAAGAATGATTCTATTTTCATCATGTTCCCTGAAATCTCTTCCTTACCGTCTTCAAACTCTGCTTCAACTAACTGGATATTATTCCAGAAGCTGTCTTCATACTATAATTTTGTCAAGACTAACGAATCGTATCAAGTGTAAACCATAAAGCCAGAACAATATAACACTGAAATACTGCACGTTCAATACTTTTCCATTAATCTTATTTCATGTGTTGACAAGAGTAAATCTCGTCAACATTTTCAACCTAAGCTGGCACATACAAACCGAATTAAATTGATATAATCACAAATCCCTGAAAGAATTGTAGACAAATGAACAATACACGGCGAAAACATATTAAATCCTGACAAATTTTGCTTGAATCAGCCTTACAACTAATTACTCTGCTTTACTCCACTTTATTTCTGCCAAAGACAAATTCTTAGAATTCTTTAAATAATTCTAGAATTGTCGCAAACTTAACAATGAAAATTGCAGCAATTACTTATGGAGCAAAAGATGCAGCGAGATTCAGCAATATTCACCGGAGAGCTAATTTCAAGGGCACTTCAAGAGGATATACCGCAGGAGCTAGCAGGGACATGTTTATTTGTTCAGTCTTGTCTTTCTGTTCACTCTTCTCAAGTTTAATAAAACTTTTTATACTTGATTAAATCTTTTTATTTGCTGTCTGCCCTCTGCCGGACATTGGTCCTTACCCCCTTCTTAGGTATATATATATATTATATCACTATACCATCTCTCCTTTATCTGAACAGAATGAGCTGCAGCTTTAGTGTTAAGGTTGTCTATAAATTAAGATATTAAAATATTTAAAAATTTCTTTCATCAAGATGGTTCCATAAACTAAATTGAGGTAGTTCTCTGATTTTGTGCAACTGTCAAATATTCAAAACAAGAAAGTAGCCAGCTCCAGAATAAAAAAATCTGGTAAAATTCTTATAATTAACATTTGATGCATTTGAACATAAAAAATATAGCAGTAAAGAAAATCAATAATGACATGCATCTATGAAAGTAAGCTACACCTCAAACAAAACTAACAAAGAGTGATTAACTAGAAGTATCTGTATTGATAGTGCATATGATTTTACTAGAATAATTGAAATACCAGTGAGCATTAGGCAGATTCAGAAACATGCAAGTAAGCTGCAAAATATATGTTCAACTGAGTTTGACTTTTTGTATTTGAAGTACTTTTTAAAATTATCAGAGTACAAAGAAAATAAAAATACTACTAGCTGGAAAAAGTCATTTCTGCAAAACAAATTCATTTACTGCATTGATTTTTGATGGATTACAATGTGCAAGCATAGTCATGAAAAAAAACTTTTAAATGTAGCAACTGCAAGAGTAAATTTGTACTTTTTTGCTGTAAACACAAATTCTAGGCCATAAATTTTAAGAAAATGATTGTTCGGAGAATTGATTTGTTTCATGTTTTGCCTAATCAGTTTGTTTCATATCTAAAAGCTCTACTTTCAATTGAAACCCATAATAAGCTTTACTCAATTTTGTGAACATGCTGCTATTCAGCTTTTAAAAGAATTTAAATTTTTTACTATCTTTTCCATTTATAGGCTATAAATATATGTGATATGAGTGGATATTTTTGCACTTCTCAATAAAAAAAAGTTATGTCATATGTATTGAATCTACCATTAAGTAGTACGTTCATGTGCAAATAGGCACAAACAGGATTGAAACTACACTGTGTACCTACACTGCATATCTCAACTTTATGGCGTAATATGTGCAAGTAAAGGATATGTTTATAATGTTTTGTGCTTTTATCAATTTTTATAGAAATTCAGCTATATTTTTCCATCATTATCATACGTTGCATTTAAATTTTGTTTCACTTGATATAATAAAGTTCTTATGTTTTAATAATTTATATTTTATTCTCAAACTTATAAGCTTAAAGTAACGTTTATTTATGCTTTTTGCATATATTTTTCTGTTCTAAAGGACTTCTTTATATTTTAGAATTTCAAAAGAACTAGAAATCTATTTTTGAAACATTTTTTACTGACTACATATTTATTTCTCTGAACTCAAATTTGTGAGGAACTAATTTGTTTACAACAATTAGTTCTTAAGGGAATTACTCTCTTAAGAGTTATTCCATTTTAGCTGCATCAT
>JAULBW010068793.1:0-33043 GCA_032358265.1 Vaucheria bursata | reverse complement strand
TCTTGTTATGTTGATAGAATGTTCTCACTTCTATCAACACAAGTCAGTAAATGTAATGTACATGTTTCATTCTTGTTTATTGTATTTTGAATTCCTGACAGTATCAATGGGGTAAGTAATTTTCACAACAAACACATATAGAGTGACTCTCAACTGCAATAAGAATACTAGGCACAGAAGCTTGATTAAACTGGTAGTTTTCATCCTTATTTCAAGCAAGATGTAAAAATAACCTAGCAGTTTTAAGTAAATTATAATCATACATGAATAATTTTCGAAGCTGTGATAACCAAACCAAGATAATAGTTGGCTGAAATATCCGTACTATCTATACTGTACTAAATATTCTATCGTATTTAGAGAAATTCATTGAATGTGGCAGACATGGTTATGGCAAAATTGCCAACAAAATGAAGCCTTCAGAATGTTAGCCATTATTTCAAACAATATTGACAAGGTAAGAAATCGGAAATGCGATTAAAAGTATACCTAGTTTTAAATGGGTTTGAATATTACCCTGATGCACTTAATTTTGTTGAAGATGCAAATATGTTTACATTTCGATGAACCAATCAAAATTGATAAAAAATTCTGCCACCCGGAAGTAAAAATAAAATATTTTAATATATTACATCATTAAAAAGTAATTCAGTTAAAAAGTAAAGATTGAAATAATAGCATCTATTGACAATGGCCCGAACCAAGCAGACAGCAAGGAAATCAACTGGTGGTAAGGCTCCTCGAAAGCAGCTGGCCACTAAGGCCGCGAGGAAGTCTGCACCAGCTCAAGGCGGTGTGAAGAAACCTCACCGTTATCGTCCAGGAACTGTAGCACTTCGCGAGATTAGGAGGTACCAGAAGAGTACCGAACTTCTTATCCGAAAGCTACCTTTCCAGAGACTTGTCCGTGAAATAGCACAGGATTACAAGTCGGATCTTAGGTTCCAAGGATCTGCTGTTCTTGCTTTGCAAGAAGCAGCCGAAGCATACCTCGTCGGCTTATTCGAAGACACCAATCTGTGTGCCATTCATGCTAAGCGAGTTACAATCATGCCTAAGGATATTCAACTTGCGCGACGTATCCGTGGAGAAAGATCTTAAGATTTTGATTCTTCTCTGATATACATGCAATACGGTGTTTTTAAACACCACCCTCTCAGCAGAAATCATTACTATAACTGTATTTGCTCAGTACTACAATCCAAGACGAACTTTTGAACCTCACTTATTTTTATCTTGCCAGTTTGTGTTGGCTACATTGACTTTTATTATAGCTAAACGTCATTGAATTAACTTTTTCGATAATTCAATAATCTTGAACATGAATGTTTATCCTTGCTCACAATGTTAGTCCGAACGGAAATGAACATTCTAACAGTGTGAGTTACCATGCAGTGTTGTTTCAATATTATTTTTCATCTGTATTTTTGTGAACTCTTTCAAATAATATTAATGGTATTATGCATACAAGCTTTTTTCCATTTTTTTCAGGGTTTGCAGGATAATTAGTTATATTTCAGTATATTGATGATCACAGTGATTGAGGCTTCAGATTAGATTAGGGAAAAATCTCAGATATTTTTCACTAATTCTGATGGAGAATCTTATAATGTTGACAATATTTAACCATTTAGAAGTAGAGCTATATTCTGAATCTCTTAGTTTGTTGGATGTCTCCTCTCTGGAATGAAGAAGTAATTCATTTTCATCAGGCTATTTGGAATATACTGGAGAAGCAAAGAAGCTTTATATAATATAAAGAAAAGTATGAAATGAGTCAATATTGTAATGAATACACTCTTTTTTGCTTAGGGTCCTCTTTACATCTATACCCATGCCTTCAGGAGAAAATTGTCTTAAGTTTACACCGATATATTATTAGATGCTTAGTCTGCTATGTTTTTAAAATAAGTCAATACATGAGAAATATTGTGTTTTTTTGTTATATTTGCGATTCATTATTATTGCAAAGTACCCTAGTACTTAAATATTTTTTAGAAAAGTAAACCTATTGGAAACATACAAAGATTGACATAAAATTGCATTGGGTTTCATGTTGAAAACAATCTTGCCATTAATATGAGTATGATACAAATTTAACTATTTCTGAGTAAACCTTGCTAAATTGAACATCTCTTTCGATCAAACATCTGTAAGCTGAATGATTTTTAGAATAAACATTTTTTTAAATTTGAACCTCTTTAACTTAAACATGTTCACAAGTAAAGTGTACATATTTTCATATATTTAAAGAAAATTGGCTGGATTTCTATATTCTTGAATAATGAAGTAAACAATATAATGCCTGCAGTGTCACTAGAATATGTTCTGAGGCTTTATACAGAAATAACAATCTTAGTACAATCTACAAACTTAGTGCAAACAATGCCTATTCAGGTTGGAATACCCGATTGATGCGCATCTCATAAAACTGTTTTTCAACTAAATGTATAAATTGTATATTGTTTAAATTGGAAAAATGTGTGCACATTTGTTATCAATCTTTTTCCACAACTCAAATTTTGAAATAGTTGGCATCTAGAAATCTGTCACATTTTGTACTAGTTGTCCTGCATACATGGTAATCCTATTCTCATGTGCATATTTTATTATCACTGAATTAAAAAAAAACATTTCTGCTGATGCCTTTAGTTTTGTGAGTGCACATAAAAAACACATCGTTAATTAATGACATTAAATTTTGATTATTCATATCTGCAACAAAACTAACAGCACGATATATGTAATTGATTTACATATGATGTGTGGAGTGAGATCTCATATGAATTTAGTTTTGATCAGGATACGGCTAAATTTTATTAGGCGTGAGATTTTCTAATCTTTTCACTTCTCACTCTACTGGTGACTAGTGCTGCTATTTTGAACTCGGTGAGAGCTCAATAAAAAAATTAGATAATGTAATTTGCATCATACAGCTATTTCATTGCCAAGTTTCAGTTATCCCTATTGGCTAATGTTGATCAATAGGAGAATCCCTGGCGGCACTGAAGAAAAGTCTATTGTGTGCAAATATTTTAAATTTTTTTCTCTTTTGATTTTCGGAACCCTGTCACAGATAAAAGTCAACCATTAAATTTATTATTGTGGAAAGAATAATATTTAGTATTTTTCCATTAATATAACTTTTTGCTTGAGGAATATTCATAGTCGAGGACATGGGATTGATGTTCAAAACTAATATTTGTTTCAGTGATGTAATAGTAATCATTACAGTTTTGTTAGTCATTAACAACGTTGCTTGTAACAAATTATTAAAAATATCTTTATGATTATTTTAAAAATAGATGGGTGCCTGTTCGGGTAAGATTCGGGTAAATATTTTTAACTAGCTAATGGGATTTATGTTGCAGAAAATTTTGATTTTTAAGCGAAATATTCAATGTAATTCAGAGTATTTTAATATTTCAGCGATGTTGTTGCGGAACATGTGTCTTGCAAGTTTACTCTTGACAGTTTTTACATGTTGCCTACTCGCTTGCAATGGCTTCGATGGAACACCACTTACTGTTTGTCGTCGATCAGCCCCTATTGACAAGTTATATCCGAAAGCTTCAGAGAAAAACTCTAGTTGGGTGAGAAATACTTGCAAGACAAGCATTTCGTTACGAGGAGGAGGCAATAAAAGTGCATCGACATTGGGACAACGATTACTTCAGAATATTATTGATATATTCATCCGTATGCTTCATTCAATCCGACATGTTTTTAAAAGGTCTCAATTGTCTCTGGGATCTAGTAAAGGAGTGACAACCCGTTTTTCCAAATTATTTGGGCACGTCCATCCAGCTTTTTATGAAGGGTCGTTTAAAGAAGCATGTGAAATTTCATCTAGATCAAACAAATTTTGTTTGGTCTTCCTATCATCAGACAGAGGTGGAAAGCAAAATATCGCAGATGAAACTATTTGTCGGTCCCTTTCAAACCCCGCGGTTGTCGAGTTCATTGACAGAAACTTTTTAATATTTTCTTGTGGATCAAGCAGTCCAGCTGGTTCGATGACAGCCCGACAGCTTGGAGTCACATCCTTCCCGTTTCTTGGCATTGTCCGCACGCTGCCGAAAACCTTCCAGAAAGAAATTGTAGGGCTTCATCATTGTAATCCCTCTCCTAAACCAGATGATCTTACTAACTGGATGTCACGAATTCTTGACAACAATGCAGTATTTCTAGATGAAGATAAGAAAGTTCTTGAGCATCTTAAGTCGGAGGCAAACTTGAGCAGGTGTTAAAATTTTCTGATGCGTACTTCATTCGCTATATTTTTCATTTATGTAGTAAATAATTGCATGTAAGACAATCCTAGAGAAAAAGTATACAAAAATTTATTCCTAGGCTTGATGCAAGATATTTTTTAGTTGAAAGTTGATTTAATCACCATCACTCTACTGAAATGCCTTTGAGCAGAAGAAACAAAAAATATTTCAATTCATCTTGCTGATCTTCTGCAATCAGTTACGTGCAATAAATCTCATCAAATGTTGTGATCTGCTTGATTTCCAAGTTAAAAAAATTATTTCTTAAATAAAGTAATATAAATGAGATGAATATTTCTTTGGATCTTCCAGCACTTAGCCCCACTACTTCGAAAAAGTGCTTCGATTTTCAATTTAAACTTATGCAACACACATAAATTATATCCAAGGTCAAAATTATAATTACATTGTGATTGTTCAACAAAACGAAATAAATCAACCCTTGAAATATATTTTATTCGTTTTTTTATATAGAGACCGCCAGAAGGGATATGCTGAGGCAATAGTAAGCGACAAAAAAGATATCAAAAGAAGAGAAAAAGAGGCTGTTAAGGAGATTCAGGTAAAGATTTTGCTTTCAATTTCTAGCAATTCATTATTTTAAAATTTTGTCGCAGTATAATATCTCCAATACTTTTGATGGGCATATGCACCTCATTTTCTATTATGTTAGAGAATTTCATGATGCCATTGAATTCGAAATTAGCTGGATACTTTTTGTGCAAATATATCTATTTAAAATTGTTCCGTTTGACAAAGTTATTGATTCTGGGGAGCTGCTTGTCGGATGGGATTACAATTTGTATCTTTTTTTCTATATTTCTTTCAACACATAATTTGGAGAGTTTGCAGGAACAACTTATGATAAGATACTTTGATGAACTGAGAAAAGATTTTGGTGGCAACATTTTCTCTGAGCCAATCAAAAGATATTCTTCAGTGTTAAATTTCAAAATTTTGCTTTCTAGCCCTTATTTACTTTAATAACAACATGGCTACAAATCCTTGCTCTGTATGGAAGGGATCTTATCTAAAAATTTGAAAACTACATAATAAATTTATTTTTTAATAGTTTTTCAGCATCTTTTCTGTCGGTATTGTGCATCAGTTTCTTAAAAGATATAATTATATGTTCATTCCAAAAAATTAAAAGAACATTTTTCAAGGCCTTATAAAAATAATTAATCTATTGCATTTACTGCAATAATTCTTTCTTACAAATATATTTCGAAAAGGCTGGAATTGCTCCATAAATAATTTGTCTTATTTAAATGTATGGATACATTTTTTTTCAGTTGGCAGAAAAAGCCAAAGCCGATTTCGAACGCCGCTCTGAAAAATCAGCTAAATTAGGGGATGAGCCTGATTTTAGAAGTGCGGATTTAGCAGAAATTATGCTACGTTTACCAAATGGTAAACGCATTCGTCGTCGATTTTTGACCACCGATACTGTTGAAAATATTTTTGATTGGGCCGATGTCCTTGAAGTTGATATATTCAGAACTGAATTGAGCCGGGCAGCATCAAAAGCACAGGAAAAATCAAATTCTCTAAGATATCCAGAAGATTCGAATATAACATTAATCGATGCAGGATTGGTTGGACGGAATTTGCTATTCGTGCAAGATCGAATATAAGTAAGAATATAGACAGTATTAAAGATAGAATTTACAAGTGCTATACAAAAAATCAGTTTTTTTTTTAAATGCCCCTATAGCTAAGATAATATTTTATTCATAGACTGAGGAACTTTATATAATGTCGATACCTGTACATTTGATATGAGTTTCATTAGATTATTTTGTATTTGCCGTACATTTTTAAGAGATAGTGGTCTTGATTTGAATCGAAATGAGTCAATTATTTCATAAATTCGAAGAAAACCGTACGGTGAAGTCAAACTGAGCTGAGCAGTTTTCGAAAATCACGAACAAAGCTGTTCGGCTCGTCCTGGCTGTTGCCGTGCCGGTCCGAGTCCCTGAAAGAATTAGTTCCATGCTGATGGTACCCCTAATTTAAATTCAATGTTTTTCGTTGGCGATGATAAATTTCAATTCGATTTGGGGCTATTAAATTCAATTAACCACCAACTGCTGCTTCAAGCTTAAAACTCACGTGAAATATTTGAACCTTAATTTCGTTCCTGCAATGCTGTGTGCAAGGCGACAACTATTCAGTTGAGATAATAGCACATGGGCTATGGTGAAGTCTAAACTCATGTAAAACCAATTGTGTTCATAAAGCCAATAGTTGTGCATGCTCCATGAAAAGTTTTAAAGGTTATTGAAGGTTACCTTTAAAGACAAAATTGTAAACGTTTTATTTGAACAAGGGAAGCATTATACATAATTTTCAGTCAGATATATTCAAGATGGGCTTGTAGTGCATTCAAGCACTTATGGCAGATAATCTTTATTGATTCGAATAATTTGATACTTGACTATGGTTAATTGCCTTTAATATGTTGGCACTGATGTGAAATAGGTTAGATAACAGCAATTAATTCCTAAAAATCATACAAAATAATTTGCTCCTTTTTAGCATTAAACCAAATTATCTATGATTGTGCATAAAGTAAAGTTTCACTCGTATATAGTAGCATAAAATCGCTCAATACATTGTAAAATAGCTACTGAAAGACAATCATGCCACAGTATCAAGAGAATCAGCTGCAGATTTAACCTAATTTCTATCCATCGACTTTTTCAAATCCTAGTTCAAATAAACATTACAGCAATAACGAAGACAAAGACTTTGATAAATTTTTTTTCATATTCTAGAAACCTATGGATTAATCATTGTAATAGAGCTTAATCTGCATTTCAGCTAACAAGCTCATATGTTAAAGTTTCATTCATGGCAAAGACTTTTTTGTGGAAGCGGGCAAATGGATATCCGATGGCAAATGCAATCAAATGTGCACACGTAGTGTAAAAAACTTTAACAAGAGCGTAGTATGCAAATAGAATAAGCGTGCATATCAGAGCTATACCCGTCACAAACTTTGAGAGAAAGTTATCATAATAACTTGTCATATGTATTAGACTAGCGAAAAGAAATCCAGCCTGTGCAGCCCAGACTGCGCTTACACCCACATCATTTGCGACACAATCTGCAATTAGTTGAACCACCAATAAAGCGATTGTAAATGGAAGCCAGAAATGTTTCGCATACTTCGGTCTATGTTGCGAAAATTCATCAGCGCGTCTAAGTAAAACTGCCATCGCAAATGTGCATATAGATAGATTTGCATAATTCAAAGCAGTGTCGAGTCCATTTCCATTGTAAAATAGCATAGAGGATAAGCTGCAACCCATCGTCAATAAACAGTAGCAAACTTATGCTTAGCAGGTTGTCAGAGTTGATTATTCAATTGAATAATTTGATTGCCTATTGGAGTAATGTCAAATTTATTGTCGAAATGCTATGATTGATATATGCTGACCAATCAGTGTTTTAATCTTGTGATTTATAAAAACCTGCCCAATAGCGTTTCATTCTTATTTCGTCCAATCAACGATAGAGACTCACAATTTGAACCAAAATTTAATTTCATAGCATATTGTCCCATCCAATGAAATTAACCTTAAAATGAAGCACACGGAATAGATTTTTCTCATATATTGCAACAATTGTGTGAAGACACCTTAGTGAACCGGCACTCATTTGGTGGTGCCGTAACATTTAAGCCAATAAAGAAAAGTGCACCATTTTTGTATTCAAGAAAAGAATAATGATATAGCCTAAAAATTCAGTATTCTTTTCGACTAAATGAAATGACATCACAGTTACATGTGACGGCTCACCAAGGAGTCATTATGCTCCATCTCACGTCTTTAATGGATCATTTTGAATATTACTAATAGAAGCTAGCTACAAACTCTAGTGCAAAGTTTAAGCTGAATTGATTCCAAGGGCTAATTCAGTACCAGATTTAAAGTTTTTTGTAGGCAAAATTCGATTTAACCCTACTTTCAAGCAGTTTACGATGGCTATGTCAAACAAGAGATGCAGAATATTTTGAAAAATTAGTAGTAGTTGCCATATATTACATAGACAGTACGACTGTGACCAATGAATAAATGGAAATATATCTGGATTAAGAGAGAGTGCCAAAGCCCCTCTTTGATTCAAGCAGCATTGATATAAGTAGTGATAACTCCTTCTATATCTTATGTTATTTTGCTTTGTTGAGTCTTTATCTGTGAGTTTTCCTTATTGATTTTTTCTTACAAGAGATAATAAAGAATATTTAAGAATAATTAATTTTCCTAAAAAATTGCTGTTTTGCTTGGATCAATAAAAGGCGACAATATCAAAAATAACCGTAAGTATTTAGAAATGACAAAATGTGGTAATTCAATGATAAGATGAACTAGTTCTGTAGAAATGAGAAAAGACAAAGAGAAGGACATCATAACAATAAGTAACTAATGGCAGATCCAACTCAACTTGAAGCTTGTAGTTCGAAAAGCTTAAATTGTTGGCTAGAAATACATTTACAACAACAGTTCTGAGCAAACGACTCATAGAAGATGTACAAACAGATATAACTGAATATGATCTAGATAACTCCAAATTAGCCATGACAAATCAATTTCAACTAAGGACAAAGTTTGGTAAAAAATGTCTATAATGTAATTGCACCTTTCATTTAAAGACTATATTAAAAAATACGTAATAATAGCAACTTTT
Source organism: Vaucheria bursata (assembly GCA_032358265.1). Taxonomy (NCBI): domain Eukaryota; class Xanthophyceae; order Vaucheriales; family Vaucheriaceae; genus Vaucheria; species Vaucheria bursata. Next base: position 24,074 of record JAULBW010068793.1, on the reverse strand, counting down.
ACATATTGAATCTCATACGTATCTCAGCTTTTTTAAAGGACTATCAACAAATTAATAAATGTTTTCGGCATGATTTGACACTTTTTGACCTGAACTCCCTAATTCTCCTTTAAGTCATATCCAATCTTTGCTCTTGTAACTTGATACAAAGAAAAAATATAAAACAGCCATAATTATTTTAAGGCAATGGCCAAAAAGATCCAATTCAATGTGGTTTCCAAATTATTCTAAAATCAGTCTCGTGATTTTCTTCAAGGTCTGCTTTCTTTTCGTGCAACTTTTCAATGATACCTCTCACTGTTCAAACATTTATTCATATACTTATATATTCAAATTTATATTTAAACGCAAAAGAGCACTTATTATATTACTATCTTTGAATCAAATTACTTTATTCAAATACTTGGAGTGAATTTTTTTCAGAACTCTAAAATGAAGTTTTTTAATCAAATTAACCAATGAAAGTCCAAGAATATTCTGTAACTGAGTAGAAAGTAGAGACCATAGAAAATATATTTAATAAACATAATGAAACTGATTTATATATATATATATATGTGTATTTTAAAAAAGAATATGACATACTAAGCACCCGCACTGCGGTAAACATTATAATTGAAACAATATTTTTAGTACCTTCGAAAAAGTGGAGAGGATTCTATAAATGGAGCAAGAATGCCCAGAAATGTAGTTAAAAAAACTTCGTCTTGTTTAGAAAATGCTCCTCCATGAATATCGCTATGATCCAATTTGTTTACTAGTTGAACAACTCCCAAAACCTTTATACAGGTCAGAACTTATGAATATGTTAGCATTTAAAAATGTATCAATATGTGCAAATACAATAGTACATACTTATATGAATCACTTAAAAATAAAAATATATCGAAATATGCATCTAAGCTATTTTGTACAATGTTTAAATATATATATGTATACAAATTTAGGCTTAATTTTATTCTTGAGAATTTGTCAAAATATCAAGACACTATTGATAATTAACAAATACGATTGAAATTTATTATGGCTAGCAAAAATGCATCATGGAAAAAAAGAGCATTATTCTAGTCTTCAATGTCTAGATTATTTAAAAGTTGAATTGCTGTTACAAATGGTTGAATTTTGTTTTGAAAGGTCATATCATCATCACAAAAGGGCATGTAGTTGTTTGAAAAAGCAACACTGTGACCAGGAAATGTCATACTGTTGTCATGAAAAGTCAAATAAATGTGATCAAAGGTTGCATCATTGTCTTGAAAGATGAAGCTAGCATCCCAAAAGGTCATCAATATCATGAAAAGTAAAAAATTGTCATGAAAGGTCAAATAAAATGTGCCCTTTCAATAAATAACTATTGAATTTTTACTTATATATCTCAATAGAAACCTTTTTTGTGGCAACATTAAAGGTTTCCAAATAACTTTTAAAACACAATGCAATTTTATCTTTAAAAAGCTAGCTAGTAATTGAATTAACCAGCTCTGGTTTGATCTTTAGGTTTTTTTAAATTATTCAAATAACACGTATACATTCTATTTGATTGAATGTTAAACTTGATGATTAAAATAACAGAGTATGAAAAAGTTAATATAGTGCCTACACACGGTAATTGAGGGGACATGATAGTATGATAAAAATATTTATTCAAGTACCTCGCCTTGCGATGAGGAAATCGGAACACCGAGTATGGACCGAGTTTGGTACCCGGTATCTAAATCAACCTGAAAAAGTGATAATTAAGTATGCTTTAAGTGCATATTTGTAAAATTTAATATATGCTATACTTTGAAGGCATGAGCGCATTATCTATGATGTCCACCAAGATTTCTCAAAAGTATATAGTTTTTTGTGGACATCCTCATGGATATAAGCATCAGTATGTTTGTGTCAATATGTATGGTACATAAGTACAGTTTCTACTTAAAGCATAAATGAATGGTATAAATGTATTGCTATTTATGCATTGGTACATGCATACAAGTATTGAATATGTCAATATGTATGCATGCAAATAAGCATATATTGACTAAAGCTGGATATAAAAATTAAATTTCCACCATACTTTATTCAAGTATACATATATATGCAACTTTATTGTTTGAATGTAGTTTGTTATGGCATTGTAAATCGTTTATCAATCAACCTGTTTATTGAATCTTGAATCTTCATATGCGTTACTGATATTTAGAGTTTTTCCATATTGGGCTACAGCACCTGCTATGCCTTTATCTATCGGCATACATATTTTTACGTCACCTTGTACTGTCCATAGTTCCTATAGATTCATTTATATATGGATATATAAAGTCCTTAAACTGCTAAGGAAACATGCAGGATTTTGAAGACTTCAATGCAAAAATGAATTTGATAGGCAGGTAAGTAGGTAGGTAATTAACTATATCTATCTATATTTAAAGCTAATTTGAATGTCAAAGAACTTCAATATATGTCAATTAATCAATGTTAGCTACTCAAATTTCAAAGTTAGATTCCTCCTATCCATTCAATAAAACTAGTACTCCACAGAATAAATTCCTCTATTGTTTTAAGAATACTTGAATGGCAACGCCAAATAAAACTGTTCCCCTTTTCTGTTTCAGTCTAAACTATAACATATAAATATTAATGTTCATAAAATATTGTGTTACAACAAAACTTGGAAAATATTGTTAAAGAGTATAATTTCACTATCAAATCCAGCCAATTGATTGGCTATTATTTTACAGCACAGGGTATTAAACTAAATCTAATTGCTAGTATAATAAAATTCAAGTATAAGAAATTTGCTGGGACTACTGAATCAATTAATTTTACCCCAAAATCTGAAAACTGCACTTAGTCACAATATGAATTATCTGTTATAAATGAAAATTCATTTATGGCAAATTTGTTGCATCCAAAGTTTACCATTTTGTTTTGAATCGAAACAAATTGCTTGGATATCCCCAATTTCTAGGTTACTCTAGTGCAACGATGCTCAACGCATCAATAAAGTTTACGTAGAACGCACATTTTGAATGAAAAAACTAAAATTGTTACATGACTTTACCCAAATTAAATCTACTTAAGCCTCTATATTAACGCACAACAAAAATAGTCAATTGATAAGTTAAGAATCTCTGTTTTTAGATTTACATGCTAAACCAGTAATTATTCCTTTAGAGGATGTTATCAATTCCATGTTTTTATATTTTACGTACTTTTCGATCTCTGCTGACTATGAATGTCGTGCATTTATCCGCATTGCATACTTTGGGAAGACATGCGCTGATAATGTACATCATATGACTCATTCCTAAGTCTTGTTCATATGTTGCTTCAATTATGGCCATTATACTTTGAAATTTCACCCCTTCCTTCTCATGCTTCTACGCAATAAAATATTCTTATATCAATAGAATATTTTAGCATTACGTATTTACATTTACTATTTTTGTGGCTAGTAATTTTTAATCAATATTTATCGAATTTCAATCCAATTCTTAACTATTTTTGGCTTATTTTTGTAATTTTTTGCAATTTTTTTTGTTGATTTTGGATGTATTATTTTAGAAATATATATGTATACATGCCTTATAAAGGAACACATCAGTATTTATTAATAAAAAGTATTTTTCATATGATGATAAAGAAATTAATGCAGAAGCAATATCGACTGAAAATATTTTGTATATCATGAAATTTTCAATTTTATCCTTCAGTAATAATTTTTATGCTCAAATTTAAAATAAACAAAGGATTCAGATTATTCTAAAATTTTTGCTCAAATTAACTATAAGTGCATATGTAAACTGTTTGTAAAAAACTCAATACTCATATGTACTAGGCATTTTCAACCCTTAACCCAAATCAATATGAATCATGATACAATTTTTTTGATAAAGTTATTACCTCCCAGTGGCTAGCTAGTCCCCAAAAAGCTGATACTAATGAAAGCACAGATTGAAACAAATACATTTCGCTTTCCAAAAAAACATCTCCTCCTGCTCTATTTCCAACTGCCAAAACTCCAATTGGACTCCCATCAGGACTGAACACTCCCCCGCATATCATCGATTTTGTTAGCGATTCCTCTAATTGGTCTTGAATAGGGATAAACAGGGGATTTTCGGAAGTATTGGGTATGAGAATTGGAGTAGACCCAGGGGTCAAGACAGAGCCTAAAATTCCTTTTCCGGGCACTAAACTAGATCGTGTGGTTAAACTGGGAATTCCATTTTCATTTAAAATCGTATTTTTTTTACTTCTTTGTAATAAAAATAACCCTGCTTGTTCAGCTTTGAAAACCTTAAAACATAAATTTATACAACTAAAAACCTCATTTATAATGAAGACTCATTTAACGAATTATCACTTGTAGCGAATGAACGCCAAAGTCATATTGTGCCAAATTCAGCTCCCTACTTTTAGATGCAACAAATTTAGGGTAAAACAAGCTCACTCGATGGTTCCAACAAATTCTATATAACCGAGTTCAAAGTTTATAGTACATTAGCACATAATGATGCTATCAATTTTTTTCTTTTGATGTTAATGGCCTCATGCAATTTCATCCAATAAAGTCATATTTGCATTAAGACTTTTTGAAGTATTCTAAAAGAGTTTCCTCAAAACTGATCTGTCTAAAAGTATAGTCAATTGTCAGATTCAATTCTTATAATCAGCTGGTATAAAGCATTTTTTTATTTGACAAAAGCCTAGAAAAATGGAAATATGAATGCTTTGAAAAACTGATTTTTCAATAACAAATATATCAATAATTATTAAAAGATTAGACTTAAAGACTGCACAGATTCAGTTTATCTTACCAATGGAATTCCATTTCTGGTATGTTGATAACACTCAAAGTTGATTTTGAAGTTAGCAAAAAATTTTATACTTGATTTTTATTTGTTCAGCAACTTGCATTAAGCAAAAAGTGAAATAGCAACGAAAAGGACAGGACAGAATGAATGCTGTAAATGAAAAATTATACTTGATTTAGATTTATAATTTTTTTATACTCCTTCAATCAATTCATTTTTCTTTGAAGATACTATTGCAACTTGCATGGATTTGATTTGCAGGAATCATATTTTGAAATTAATCAATTAAAACAATCAACATTGTTCCTTATATTGCGTACGTGTAGCACATGTATTCAGGTTATCTTAAGATGCTGTCCCTAAAAATCTAACGAGTTTATTCATTTATATGATATATATTGTTAATATTGAATCAATAATCTTGTAGGCATAGAATTCATGAAAATTTAAGACATTTTTTAGAGAGAAATTTTTAAACCCATTTAACGATATCTGACCTTTGCAACAAAATTTACCATCCCTTTCGCTACTGAATCTTGAGAGCATGCATCAGACATCTCCAAAATAGTATTGCATAGTGGAAAAATGTAATCTTCTATTCTCACATTCTCTTCCTGTTTTATATCTTTCCTTTTCTTTTTTGCATTAGAGGGCCGTATGATTCCATACTCATCAGCCTTTTCCAGTGCTTCTTTATAACTCTCTTCTAGGTAATTCGCAGCATATTGTTTGTTGTATGGTTGTCGATAAGGCATTTCCAATTTGTTCTTAATAATATTGTAACAATGTTCTAATGGATCTTCCGGTCGATGCAGTATACAGCTCGATGTCAACCACTCCATCAAAGTATTTATGTTAAGTCTTTCTAAATAAGCGGAAGATGATTCGCTTCTTTCCATTCTTAGTAGTTTTGATAGTTAAAATTAAAAAATTTGTTGAAATTTTTTGAACGGTTTCAATTTTTTGAATTTTAATTATTGCAGATATGTTTCAGTTGACCTATAATAGCTCATCAATGTAGAATCCGATCTTCGATTAGCATTCCCGTGATCCTATGGATCTCACACAGTTTTGCTAAGAATTTTTAACATGCATGCTCGATGGCAGCATTGCAAGAGCCTTTCGGTCTTGCTTATCGTAATATTTTCGAGCGTTATCTTTTGTCAAATCAATGCCGATGAAAATAGCCTTAATGAGCACGATCAGCGGACATACTGCTTTGATACCAATAAAGTTACATGGCTGAATGGAAATAATGGTCGAGTTTTGATGCGGGATGACAAGGGTGGCTTACATCATATTCGGATTAAAGGAGTATCCTGGCACGGATTCGATACTGATACTTATGCCCTAAACGGGCTTAATGAAACAACAATGGAGTCTATCCTAACTGAATTAAAATTACAAAACTTCAATGCAATTCGAGTTCCAATTAGCCTTGACTTCGCGCTGTGGCGTAGCATCCGAGTCTCGGCGCACACTGATATCTGCGACGACAGAGAGTTATCGAGCATGCAATTGCATCGTCTCTTTCTTCGCGCCGCCGCCCACGGAATTTTAGTGATGATTGATCTTCATTCGCTACATGCGAAACCCACGTCATTGACTCGTAAGGGATTCAAAGACAGGAAAAGAACATTTGATTTACCAGATTTGCTTCGAGCTTGGAATGGCATATTGTTCGATTATCTCGTCCATCCTAACTTCTTTGCATTAGATGCTTTTGATGGACCTCATTTCAGCCCGGATTGGCAAGATGGGGAATTAAATTATGAACTTATGCTCGAACAGGTAAATACCTTACTCTTTCCTCTTCTATATAATTACAATATCATATTGTAAGAAACTACTAGATTTAAAATCATACTGCTAGAAGCTAGCTATTACAATTATTTCAAAATGAAAAATTGAACAGAGCGCAGATGATACTTATTGCAAATTCACTCACTGAAATCGTCCAAAATAATAAAATATTTTTAATATCATATTTTAAGAAACTAATAATTGAAATCACATATTTTGAGAGTTACTGCATTGCAATATTATATCATGTCTTATTTTTCCAAATAATTACGTAAATTTTTGAGATTTTTAATTTTAAATTCGATTTTCTCTTGTCAAATGCAACGGATAATTAAATTGGTTGCTAAATGTGAAGGATTTTAAAAATAGCAAATAACTCACTAGTGATAGAAGACATGAGAGGGCAAAAATATGCTTTTGTTACTTTTCTGCTCATGATGAGTTATTTTTGTTGAAAGGTCATATTTCAGAATAGTTTCTGAAATTAAGAATAGTTTATGAAGGATTTAAATGGAACTTTAAGTGCTTAACCACATATCCTGCACTCTGACTAATTATCATGATGATAGATTTTTAATGAATTATACAAATTTCATTTATAGCCACAGAGCTCAGTGCATAAATACCAATATTTTAGTATAGCCACTTTTTATGGCTACATATTAAAATGAACGAAAAATTTTTGGTCAAGAAATCGCTGTTAAGCTCAAAAATCTTGGATATTTCAAATGGGGCAAATCAATTTCGAATCACTTTACATCTGATTGGTTGAAAATCTGCCAAAACTTAGTGTAATGTAGTTTTTAGTTAAAACTGGATTAAGCAAATATATTTTCCATGCATACTCTAAAATTATATATATATATGTATATTGTTTTTTGAGGTACTATATAAACTCAGATTACAGAATCAATTTTGAATTTTGCTCAAAATATAGGAAAATGATCATCATCGTTAAAATAAAAAGTGAATGAATGCCAAGTTCTCAATAAAGAAGAGTCGTCTAACATCTATTGTTTAGCTTTGAGCAAGTATTCTTTAATTTCATCTTGTTACCTGAATTAACTTGGGAACATTAGTAAAATTGCCTTTTCACATAATTAAGAGAACAAAATTTAAAAGTGGATTACTTGTGAACTTACCATTGAACATTGAATTTTTACAAAACAGCATTTTTTTTATCGATAAAAAATAAATATGCACTTAGCCGAGTTTAAATTCGATTTTTTAAAGCTTACAAGTCTTAAAAGATCTAGAGTTCTTGTTTTAAAACGCTTTTTAAAATTTCTTTCATTGTACTCGAAGTGGTATTCTTTAATGAGTCTTTTTTCATGTAGCTATGTAAAAAACTTCATGCAATGTACGCTAACGTGCCACTAAAAAATTTGTGCCCCATCCACTAAAAATTTCTTTCTTGTAGCTTTTTATGACCTCTTCTTAATGGCTTTCATTTTAGTCAGCTTTTTTGTGAGAACTTGCATTATATTTTGTATATAACGAGTTATTTGTACCATCGATTAATATAATTCATCATATTGGAAAATCTGACGCTAAACTTTGATGCAATATGACTTTTTGTTTTTTTGCTGTAAAAGAATATTTTTTGAAGCTTATTCTAGATATTTTCATCTATACTCTAATGCAGTTTTATTGTTTTTAAAAATGACTTTAAAATAGTTTTAATTGGGTTTAAATGTAGCTTGTATCATTACTGGAACGAGGCCACCAATCTAAAGGTGTTACTCGATGGTTTAAAGGATTAATAGGAGTAAAGCCATACAGAGATAGAATACTTAACTTAACGGACGTGTTAGACACTGAAAAATGGCGCAGGCGAATTGTGTACACCCCGCAGGTACGGTACAGTTCACACTACAGATCAAATTTTCCAATTTCTCTCCCTTTTTTGTTATATCATTTAATCGACAAAAAAATGTCTTGCCAGGAAGATAAACCATAAAATGCTCCATTTTTATTGGTTGAAAATATTGCGATTTCATGACCTTTTGAATATTTCTCCATTAAATGTAGAACAATCAATTTTTACTGACTGGATATATATATTAAATTGAAAATTTTGCTCGATAGAGTATAATTCGAAGATGCCTGCATGAGCTTTTGAACAGCGCGCAGTAAATATTTTGAACAAGAACAAAAAACTGCCTGTAAAAATTTATTATATTTAAATATGAGTGTTTATCATTACAGGGTAGCATCACATGGAGTCTAATTCTTTATAACTATTAGTCCAATTCTTTATAACTAGTAGTCCAATTCTTTTATATCTTTAATTGTTTCCTGGATTTTTTGATGTTGGATTTAGTTGAATTCAGAATTCTGCTGATTTTTTGCTGAACTGTGAAGATGATTCAGATACAGTCCAAATTACAGTTTAAGTCAATATTATGGTTTGATTTTTAGTTCTGTTGTTATTGGAAAGGTGACTAGCACGAGGAAGACTGGGTTCTCGCAAGAAGAAATTTCACTGAAAATCCCAGAATCATTGTTTGCTGAAATGTATGGATATTTGGAAATGGAGGTAATCACATGCATACATTTTTTACATATATATATATTTTTTAAATGTGCACAATTTTTCCTTAAGCATGGGCATGCTGTCATTCTGACAAATTGGGAAGGGCCGAGAACCCAAGATGATTATCTGGTTGGATTTGACATGGATACCGAAGCTGAAGCCCAATATATAAATATTATGGCTGAGTGGCTGAGATCAAGTGGAATTGCCGATATTTTCTTCAACTTGGTAGATCCACTAATACATATGTTCATACATTTATACATGAACTGATACGTATCAGTTCATGTATGCTATTAAAAATTTATTTTTAGTTCTTATTCAAAATACATATTCATAAGATTAGATTTTTAATCTTTCTATATGGAATAATGCATATGCATATGTCTTTCTTGTTATTTTGCTCTTGATATTTCAAACGTAACAAGGCAAAAATTATCTTGCTTTTATTTTGTATATTGCCCAGGACCCTAGCGAGTCTGGGTTGCTTCAATCCGATTGGTCAACTTTTAATTCATGCAGGCTGGAATTGGTGGAAATGATCAACCCGTTTCCAACGGTACGTGCATATGTGTACAAGTGAATTAAATCGATTGTGTGTACCTTTAGACTTAGAGGATTTACTTGATATATATATAAATATATATATTGATATGCACGTGTGTCCTGCCTATTATCACCATTGAAACTATAAAGATATAAGTTTACTCATATTTCATATATATGCATACTTGCAGTCACATATATGCAGTATCCGTACATTTCCCTATAAGTTTTTGAATGGCTATGATTCAGGTTTTAAAGTTAAATAATTCAGCAAGCATATAAACCATACATTTTAAATACATAAAGAACCTGTACAATCTTTTTATAGTATTTACAAATTGACCTCAGAAGGAAAAGAGATGGTTAAGGAATTTAAGTTGAAAATTTAGTTTTTTGCCAATATTTATTCATTGATTTTTTATCGTTACAGCTGTTTGCACATATTAATACTGATGTCATATGCATTTCGGATTGGGGCGATGATTCCGATTCAGACGGTGCTGATTACAATGGTAAAGAATGCATAAATTCATTCATGTGCATCTCATCACCTATAAATGCATATTCATTATGGAGCCTATTTGCATTCAGCTTAGAAAGGGATTTGTTAATTACAAGTTGCTCTTTATTTAGTCAATCAAACTATATAGCATAAATTGAGTTCAAATTTTTGCATGCATTTTCTAGGGCTAGACTGCTTAGATCCTTCCAACAATTATCGATGTATTTACTGTAATGACCGACACTTCAAAACAAAGGTAATGCATTTACGTATGTACACATATTTCAAAATATGGTTCATTGCGTATGCCTGTATCAACTGAATTAGCATCATCGTAGTTTTGTAGAAGTAAGGTGATTTGCTTATCCTATTTACATGCATAGATTACTATTCAATTGATTGAAAGTTCAACTGTCGTAGGTAATTATTTATTCAGCCGATCTTAGAGAACAATGCAAATGAAATGTGCATCGAATTGCGTACATTGCGTTGCTTTGCAATGATCATCGCAAAGAACTGAATAGACATTGATGGTTATTTCAATCAATTGAACTTACTTCGGTGATTATTTTAACTAACTGAATGGATTTTGCTAATTCGTTCAAATACCTGAACAAACTTTGCATCTCGTCTAATGAACTGGACAAGCTTCTGTAATTATTTCAATTCACTTAGTGAACTTCACTTATTTGCTCAAATAATAGACAGACTCTGTTCATTATTTGAATTATATATAGTACATGCTTCGGCATCTGAAATATTTAGGGAGCTCTTAGGTACACAGCAGTCGGGCGAATAAGAAAATCTGCCCCACTATTGAAAAGGTCAATAGTATTAATTTGAAAAAGAAACATTTTACTGAAAGGTTCTTACTGCCAACTGAAAATGAAATATATTGAGCCATTCTGTTGGCGGTGCAAGTATAAAAACTGATGTTTATTAAATTATCCCGGTTCTAAAGGATTTATCCAAAGATAATGGGGGAGTTCAGGAGAATGCTTCAGGTGATCGAGATTGTGTGCCGTGGTCTTTTTACCTTGATCTCAATGCGGTGGATGAGAATGACAGCAGGTTAAAGCACCTTAGCTCAAAAATGTCCCGCATCATGAACAACGGGTAATTAAATTTATTCTTTTATGTTAGAGATTCCTTTAGGGAAAATCAACGCAATTTAAGCTTGGCAGGCAGAGTTTAAAATGTGGCATGCTCTATGTTCGAGGGAATTTTGTAGCTTTCCTTTGCTGCTGGGGCACATTTATACCTTGAATCCCCAATGTTTTCCATTAACTTATAGTATTTGATGCATCCGATGGTATCAGTTTATGCAATATCAACTCTATGCAGAGTATGCAAGTAAAATATTAAGCTATATAGCGAGTTTCAGCACTCAGGTCATCTGTGCATTGTTCATGTACAATTGTAAAGCTTCTTCAAAAGCTTGCGATACCTTTTTAAATAATGCAAATTTGTGCGCTACATCATCGGCACCCCTGTCAATTGTAGTCGCTTTAATTTTAAACCGATTTTAATGGATGCTTACCCTTAATTTCTTAGTCTAGATGTCTATGCTGTCCCCGGAAGTATGCTCCAAACGAAAAGTCACCGTCATGGAAATACACGCATAAAACTATTCTTTTCAAACAAATATACGTAAAGCTTAACATGACCTTTCGTTTGGGACAAGATTCTTGGGTTAAGGTAGATGATCGTTCTTAGTATGATATAGGATTTTTAAAGCATTGAAGATGTTACGGGTGAAAGGAGATTTGATTGGACCGAATATACTTTGATGGCTTTTCAGCTCAAAATTTGTTCATTTTTGTATGAAAAGTCGCAGTATAGAATGGTTGTAGGTTAAAATAAATTAGTGGTTAGCGGCAATTGTATACATCTAATGTTTATGCTGGTTGATATTAAAATGATTTGTTCATTTATTAAGAATGGCTTGCAGTAAATTATGCATATATGACAGTGTCTTGCCAGTACCGAATGTATGTTGAAATTATAACTTGACTATGAGCATAACTGCACAGAAGTTTCCACTTTTCAGTACAGCAGCGAAACTCAACAAATCTCAAAGTCTACTTAATTATTTAAAATCATTTTTTTTATCATCAAATCTTCATCTCACAAAAATACTTTAAAAAAAAAAGTGATAAACTTTTTTTGTTGAAAGACCAATTTTATGCCTGAGATCCTTCTTTTTTAGAAAAAGAGACTAAGTAAATGATGTATTTCAAGCAATTTCTAATGCAACTCTGGTTTTTATATTAAATTCCAAAAGTTTCGCTGTCTTTTTTGGGTCTAACATAGAGCCTAATTGCGTCCGAATTTAAGCACCTTCAGATTAATTTTTTAGCAGATTTTAGCAATTATAAAAATTTATTTATGTGCAGAAAAATTCTTTTATGTGCAGAAAAATTCTTTTACATCTGTTTTTTAAGCTGCAAACCTTAAATTTGGCCACTTCCTGTATAGCACGAAGGGCTAAATAATTCAGTTTTAACTCATCTTAAGCTGTCTAAACGCAGCTGAAAACTTTATATCAGTTACTTATTATATTAGTTGCCTTTTGATTATTTTGTTGTTCGAGTACGTCGTTTTAACGAAAGGTTTCAATTAAAATTATTCATAGCAAATTGCAAGCTATTATTTCCCTATGTTAATAGTAACTTAATTTAATTTACGTAAAAAAAATTCAATTTCGTTATTTGGGTATTTTCATGTAAAACTTTTATTTTTAAATTTAATTTTGCAGAGCTGTAAATCGGAGTGACCTTCTAAAGGTCGAAAATGAAGTGGCTAGTACTGTTCGAAGTTTGCACGCATCTCGAACAGCAATCATGCATCAGTACTCTGATGTTTCCACAAAGATAGCCAAGTCCTTATTTGATGAAGCAGAAGCGTTGAAGAAGTTGGCTACACAGACACCGAGTAGGAAGAAAAAGACGCGAAGAACACATCACGAAAGCGTCAGATATGATCTTTAATTAAAAAATATACATATTAATTTCAAGTGCACGTATTGTCATTGTGATTTGTTTTTTATAGGAATTAAAACATGCATTTAAAAAGAAGTTATTTACTATTTGAAAGCAAAAATCAGATAATTTATAATTCCCGTCCTATCTTCACTTGATTACTTTCTTTCCCCAAATATAACGTTAAATTTTAAACTTGGTTGAGCCGTAGCTCTTCAAGACTTAATTTTCGACTTACATTTAAAACAAACAAAAAACTTGAAATACAATGTGTACCCTTTCGTATGGCCCCGTGAAAGATTCTTTTAGGTAATATCTATGGGCATTGAGCAGGACAGAGTTTGAAATTTGGTATGGTTTGTGTTGGGGGGAATTCTCTCATTACATACTGCAAATCGATGGTGATCAACTTAATAATATATTCTATTATTTGATAGCTTTACGACTCCACTGCCATTGTTTCGTTATGTTACATATTGATATCTCGAATCCGATACATTCAATAAACTTAAAGTTTTTGGGTGCCACTGGTGATATCAGTTAAAGGAATATCATCTGAAAGGAAATTATATTGCAATTGATTCATACTTTACCAAATGAAGCCAGCAATAAACTGAAATAAAAGCAATGCGAAAGCGGAAAAGAAAAACAACATATAATACATATTTTCATTATAACTTGCAATGATCAAGACCTCAACTACACCGCATAATGCTGCATGTATGCCATAAAAAAACATCTATATGTTCGAATGAAATCCACGCACTGAAATGCAGATGTATTACTTGGCACGTTTTATGATTTTCATATAGGAAATGCTTTAATAAGTATAAAATTAAACTGGAATTATTTAGAACTAGAGCATCTCAAAATTAGCGAAATACACTTGAGGATTGTTGCTCTAAACCAGCAAAAGGAGAGGGTGAAAAATCTTCTTCCACGGCATCCATTCGACTCTTTGCATCACTGAAAGCTGTCTTTGGCGGTACAGCAGGGCTCTTCACATAGAACACGCGATGAACGATAAAGACAGCAATCGCTATTGCAGAACCGCTGCCCAGAATCGCTAATAAGGTCCACGCAGTACTGTTAAAAAATACCCCCGTGGATTTTTCTGGGGGGTTTTCTACTGATTTATCGCTAGATTGGATCAGAAAGCTATCCATGGTTACATACGAAGTATCATCGAAACAAAGTGTCACTGTTTGATTTCCTGCATCGAGTTTCATCACGTTATTGTCTGCAACGAATGTTTCGTATTCATCGCTACCTTCATAATCAACTAAATTCACAGTAGGGAAATAACCCATATCCTCACTATATTTACATTGAGTTTCGCCTTTTTCAAAGTGCATTTTTATAATAATTGGTGAAGGCGGTGTTCCTTTTAAATTCACGCTGAATTCAAAATTTCCAGATTTCTCAATGTTAACTAAATATTGAGCATATTCACCCCCCGAAAGTTCTCCAATTGACCCCTCTTCGGCATCCCGTCCCTTATCGACGAATACATCATAGTAATCATAATATGTTTCTGCCTCAATGACTAGAGGAGCTTCAGGGTTCTCAATCAGTTCATCTGTTGTTGATGATGATGGAGTAACGATGCCAATTTCAGGCGTAGGACTTGATGTAGGAGCTGGCGTAGTAGCTGGTGTACGTGACATTGTAGGTGCGGGTGTTATGGCTGGGGTAGTATCAGCGTGATTAAGATTAAACCTATGAAAAGCAACGCCTTTGGCTTTTATGAAGCACACGCTGATCGTGCCAGTTCCCCCAGGAATATCTATGTACCCATCTGCAAGTTTATCAACAGTGCTATACTCATTATATGCCCAAAATTTTTCCTCATAAAGTTTATTTGTATACGGTCCTTTACAGTCTTTGCCATTAACGATTGATATTTCAAGTTCATCTGCTTCAAACTCTAGTGCACTGGTTGCTATAGTGTAGCTTATGGTAAAATAGCCTGTGAATAAAAAATGACTTGAAGAAAATTTTATATAGAGAACGGATAGGAGCTAAAAAATGTTTATGTACGTAATAACTTATGATTAACATGTAGATTAGTAGAACAGTTAGGATATGTCATAGAAGTAATTCCGCAGTTTTGGGTCCCATTTAAGGATATATACATATTCAGAATAACGTTAACTTCACATCTAGTCGAAGTAAGTTTTACATGTTTGAAAAGTAAGCACAGATGTACGGTGACTATGAGTCGTTTTGTCGAGCGGTCTAGTCTGAAGCAATTTCATCACAATGGAAGTCTTTCATTATGATTAGAACGTTTATGCGAAGGATTAGCAAGGTTAGAAATGGCACGAGCAACTTTGATTTGAACTCTTTGACAGTAATACCGAGCAAAACATCATAATTATATAAGACAAAAAATTAACTCAATTCACGTGGTAAATTTCATATTTAAGAATCGCGCACAAGAAAATACAATGAAAATTCAACGTAACAAAACTCTACGTACAATTCAAGAAAAACTGATACCTTCATCGTTGTTGATAACTTTATATTCTACGCGATCCCCTGTAGAAATATCCGTGATCGGTTGGTTCTGAATATTCTCACCATTTTTATTTTTTACATTCAAATCTGTGTACAAATAAGCTTCAACACTGCCTGGAATAGTTGGCAGATTATTTTGGGCCGCTCCATAGAACTTAAGGCATATCACGCCAATAAAAAAAATCCAGGTTGTAAGCATTTTAGCAGACTACAGCCAGCGCTGGCAATCACAGCAGATAGGAGTTATCTTTTGAACGTCCTTGATGCCATGGCATTGTACTTCTACCGTCTGCTTTCGTTCTAACTGTACACGTTTTTCTCATAATTTGTGTCTTTTAGAATCGGTTCAATCCACAAGATGCTTTCCTGTCGAAGGTTAATGGTTAAATTGGAGCAAAGCGGGGCCGATACGGTTTCGTTTCCAAAGTTTTGTCATCAAATAAATTCTTGCTCGGGGATATTTTTTCGTACGGTGCGTTACTATGATGCATACGTAGAATAAAAAAGCGCAAGTTATTAAAGAGTAAAATATACATATTTTCAAGGAAAATATGAATTATGTACGAGCAATGATGCCAATGCATGCTAGGTATCTTACTGGACAGCGTCTTTCTCTAGTTATCGATATAAATAAAACAATCCTTATGACTGACCCTGCTGTAAGTCAATATAAATTATTGATAATATTGGAGATCATCAATTCATTAGAGTTCCATGGTGGTATGACTCGCAATCGTAACGAATAATATCATGGTTCTCTATATTTATTATTTGAGCTGGTCTTGTTTACAGTGATTAAAGTTTGTTGCATTAGCTGACTGGCAATTGTCGAAGCTTCTTTTGAATCTTCATTTTATAACTGATTATATCAACTTATGACGAAATATATGATATGATTAGAGTGGCCAGACACAAGAAGATGCCTGCAATTCAATTCTCGCAGGACTAGCTTGGGGAAATATAGTACCTAAAGAAGATGCGTTGAATTCTTGGGAATGGGATGGAAATGACATTCGAAAATACGATGAACTTGAAGAGCGCGGCCTTATCAATTATTCAGATTTCATTCATTCATATTTTATGGATGGTTATGATTTACAAAAAAATAAAAAGATGAAAAAGTATCGAAAAGAGATTAAATGCGTCTTTACAAACCCCGACATGCCAGGCCAGAACCTTCGCCACAGATATACTGAAATGCTAAATGCCCTAGAACTTCCCTCTTCTATTCGTCATCATGCGGATGCAGAATTTTGTGGACTAGCAGGGAAAATGTATTATTTCATTGTTCCTGCTTACTTTGATTTACTCACGTGCTTGGTTAAATGTGGAATAAACTTCAACGTGCAGCTTTCATCTTTTGGATATGATATACCTTTAATAATAGAGGAGCACAATGCATTTTGTGAAGGCCGCCACCCTTTATCAGGTAATCTGCAGTACTTAAAATCCCCAGTTGAAATATTGAAATTTGTTGCATTTTCTAGATTTAGGGATGTAATAGTTCAATATGAATAGGCTTCATAGTTCAATATCGATACGATGCGATTGTAACTTTCAAATTATTATTGTGTAGTACAATCATGCAGAAATCTTATACGAACTACATTGTAGGGTAAAAGTATTTCTTGCTATCGTAGTATTGTTTATCATTCTGCAGAAAAAAACTTTCATCAAGTTAATATACTTAAAATTGCTACAAATTTACCCTTTCATAATAATGATCATGCGAAAATCAGCAATTTATTTTGTTCCTGTATCTCCTTTCTAACGTGAGACCATGTTATTCCCATTGAAAAGCATATAATGTATGACTGCTATACCAGAATTCTATCACTCTAGACGTCCCAAATTCATTGAATTAATCTTACTAGACCTTCACTTTTGTTTTGAATTGATTTTTTCTTTTTATTGATCAACTTTGAATCAGAAAAAAGCACAATTCCAATCACAGTTATTGCATTAAGCTGCATATTATTAGCGAGTTATTTTTATAAAAATAACCACAGATTCAAGTTTTTACTTGAAAGAAGTTGAAAGATGTAAAAAAGCTATTCTCAGAAGAGTTGTCTTGTAGTGTCTATTTTTATTTGTGATTTGTCCTCCAACCAAATTTTTAGCTTGTTGCCTTCAGAAAACTTCTGCAATGTTAATATGATTTTGTCAGCTAAAGATGCGTGCACCACATTATGCTGAAGTTGATTCACTAGATCGAGAGCAATGCAATCATATAGCTCTCATCTAATGAGCTAATATATAATCTGATTGATGATCTATCCAGCGCACTTTTTTGGGTCTTGCGCGCTAATTTTAAAACTATAAATAGAATAGGTGCTAAAATTAATAATATGCCTTCTTACTTCAACAGAGATTAAGCTTGATGGTACCGATCCAGTATTTTCTCATTATGACCTAAGAATACGAGAGAATGATTCTGAGTCCTGTGCCGCAATATTCCGAGATGATTCCGGAATTGCGCTTATACCGGGTACTTTGGACATGCCTTGTTCACGTTCCGTGTTGCCTGGCGATGCAGTAACGTCATTGCAGGATATCGCGAATTATTTTAAACATAATAAGCGCCGATGTACCGCTGTTAGGCAATGTTACCAATACTGGCGAGATAATCTTGAAATATCTAATGCTGGGAAATTGGTGTTTATTTCGGGAAATGCGGATTGCACTGATAATGATTTTGTGCTCGTATTCGATGATTGCATTAGTTACGATAACTTAAGTGTGATTGATTTTCGAGACTCCAATACTGGATTGCCGATAAAACCTGATGCTGTAAATGACCATGCGGTAAGAGCTGAATCGTTTTGGATTGCAACTAGTGGAATGAAACAAGAAAATTATTTTATTAAGGAAATCTCCAGAAGATGGAAAGTAGGCCCATTACTTCTCGAAATACTTAGCAGATTAGAATAGATGTGCAATTTTTTATTTGCCCAGTGTGTTTTTTTTCGTATCTCAGGTATATTTGCAGCTTGCGTATTACAAATCAATAATATACCACTAGATGAAACGAGCATAGAATTTCTTGATGATCACTGATTTTATCGAGGATTACTCCTGAAACAGGAGTACTCGAGACATCACAATTTTTTCAAGGTTTAAGGTTTCAAATGATGTACACTGCATACGTAACAGTTGACAATTTAAATTGTACTTAGTGCTGTACAGTGGTATTTGAATACATGCATTTGTATTTATTGACCGTAAGAAAAATTAATGTTTACAATGTAGGTATTCGTGTACTTTCTACAAATCTCCGTTTCTAGTATCATCTAGTAGTTTCAGTCTACTACTAGTATCTTGCACGTACAATTTTTCTTTCTTTCACTTCTTGCACTGTGTTAGCGATTTAAGTATAGATGTAATTTTTTTGCAAACTCATGTTTCTTCTGGTTAATCTATTGTTCTCTACTTCATACATATTAATATTCAATTGCTCCTGACAAGCAGCTAAAGCCTACTGTTCCTGTCAACTTCAAGAATATTGACCAACTGAACCGGCTTATTCAAAGCTATATCCAATATAAATTCTGATAGCCAACTGCACATAAATTATATGAAGCTTTTAATTATGTTAATGAGACTGGGTATCGAACAAAGGAATAGAGTAGCAATGCTGAAAAATAGAATATTTGTACGGAAGAAATGATAACCCGGATGGCTCTTATTTTATTTATTATTCCAAATTTTCATCACTAGTGTCGAAAGGGATAGGCTAGTGTCATAAACAAATATTTATCTCTGCTTCGAAATTAGTAAAATTCTGAATAAATAACGAGTACATCAGAAAATTGTGAGAGTATGAAAGATTAATTTATGCTGCTTCTAAAAAATTACGTCACCATTTCGTCCTCCTCCTCTTCTTTGTGCGGTGGCGGCCCACAAGGCTGTAGCATTTTTTCCTACGTTGAAAATAGAAATTCAAAACGTTACCATGCATAGATGGTTGCTCTCCATAGTATTTTTTTGCAAAAATGTGATGAAAAAATTTGGTGCATGGAAATAATCACATCTGTTCAAGAGTATAACATAGCATGTTCCATATGACACGAATAAAAAAATAACTTTAGAAACGCACCATAAGTTCATAGCGAACTCTTCCTTGTGAAAGATTCTGAGCAACGGAGAAAAAGTCGATAATATCACTGTGTCCTATATGTGAAGCAATGGTATCTCTGTGCTGATTAGTACTCCATTCACTGTCAAACACCAAATTAAACTTAATATTTCACAAAGAGGAGTGTTTAATATCCGGGTTTCGCTCACAATTTGCTTGTATCTCCGTGGCCAGTGCCGACATGCTTCGCTTGGATGTGATCCCATGATTTGTTAAAGTTGAATCTATCTGCTGCCTACATGCCCGTAAAATATCTTTGAAGTCCTTACGAGAAACTATTCGTCTACTATTATTATAAATGCTCACCATCTTAGAGCTATACGGTCCAAGAAATAATGAGAATGAAATCAACCTAAATTCTCTTGTTTTATCAACTGAAAATACTATTCTTATTATCAATGCACTCACTTCATTGGTGGAATTATTTTTAAAGCATCTTGGATTGGCTGATTTCTCAAATCGAGAATGGGGTTGAATCAAAGATGTAACGCTTAGAATATCAAATAGTGTAAAAAATATCAGGAATTGAAAGAGATTGTTAAAATACAAAATAATCAACCATGCAAGGAACCAGAATTGTTACATACAAATGCATGTGGCTTATTCGAGTTGCTTTTCTGAGGTTGTTAGGTTTAATCTATGCTCTTTTCTTTCTAATGGCTTTAATGCAGAATGATCCCTTAATAGGATCCAGTGGTTTGCTCCCAATTGCAATAAAAAACGAATTAATTTCCAATGTGCTGCCAACTTGGTTCTGGTTTACAGGAACCAATGAATCTACCATCAGCTTATCTGCTGTTCTAGGCATGGCACTTTCATCCATGGTTGTATTTATTGGTGCTGCAAATGTTCCACTTTTGTCAACTCTTTGGTATCTTCATTTCAGTTTTATATCGATAGGCCAAATCTGGTACAGATTCAGGTATTACAATAGAAAATAATGTCAGTTTGCACTACTGAAGTTCATTGCTATTATATCTAAACAGCTGGGAACTTTTGCTCCTGGAAATTGGATTAATAGCAGTATTTCTAGTTCCTTGGACAAGCTTAAATTGCTATGACTACACTCACGCACCACCGGAGATAAGTGTGTGGTGCTTTCGTCTTATTTTGATGCACGGAATGTTTACTGATGGAATACAATTTGTAAAGGGAGATTCATGTTGGAGAGAACTGAGCTGCTCCAAATTTTATCATGAGACTCAACCTCTGCCAACTCTGGCTAGTTGGTATGTCCACAAAATATTGCCTCAGTGGTTGAAACGTTTCGAAACCTTTCTGGTGCTTGTACTGAAACTTGTCCTACCCTGGGGAATTATTTGCGGCAAAAAAGTGCGATATTGGATTGGTCTAGTGTATGCAATTTCTGTTATCAGTTCATTGATTATCGGAGGCGCTGGCTTCATGGCTTTATTATATTTAGCTCTGATCCTGTGGTGTTTTGATGATAATGACATCAAGTATTTCTTTAGCACAGAGGTATGATAATTTAGCGTGCATAACTTTTTTTCATTGGGTTTGCGTTTTATTTTACAACATTCATTATTTACACCACATGGATGCTTACATATATACATATGTATCTTTTAAATTTTAGTTTCTAGCAATGACAAATATCTCAACACTTAGATTTGAATCTTAATGACTGAAGCTATAAAGCAAAGTGAATTTTTTTAGAGGTGCATTGTCAATTAAAAGTATCAATTTTTGGACAAAAAGTTAAAGTGGTTTTAAGAGGATTAAAAAGTCTTTATCAAATGTTTATATGTTCATATATTTTTGTTCTTCATGCAAAATGTCGTAAAGGAAGGAATGAAAGCACAATTAGCAGGGTTTGAGGCATCTTCCTATTGGTCAAGAAATTCTAGAGCTGCTTGTTACTGGCTCAGAAAGTTTTCAAGTTCACTGTTATTTTTTCTCATGACGTACAGTGCATTAAAGATACTCTATGTTATGGTGCGTACAAAGTTTTTTAATGAAAATATCTATTAGACATATAATACCACAAATTTGTAAATAATCTCTTTTTAGGCATACTTATTTACATAAACGATTATCTATTTTTTACACTTTGAATATTTTTTCCTGCAATTTAATTACTAATTTCAAGCATAGTGTTGTAAATTCTAAAACCTAGGACTATTGGTTTTCTTGAAACTTGTAATTTTAGGTTGCATAGAGATAAAGAACTTTTGCTATACTCTTTCATATTGAAAAATTACATTTTTTTAAGGGATCTGGAAACCATCGCTCAATTCTATTTTATCAAGTCCCTTCAAGTTACGTCAGAGATCGGTATGAAATTGTATTGATGGGTACGCAAAGCGATGATCCTGGGTTGAACTCACATTGGCTTGAATATCAATTTCATTGTAAACCAGGAAATCTTGACACACGCCCATGCCTTACATCTATTTATATTGAGCGACTTTCATTAGTCATGTGGTTTGCATCTTTCCAGGTACTAATACGACGAAACAATATTTTTCCGTCAGAATTTTATATGTATAAAATTTTTCAAAATTTTAAATTATTGCATGAAATTGTGGATGCTTAAGAACTATAAATTTTGTACGTTTCACAAGAATTCGTGATTCTATTATCTTTATTAGCATTAATATGCTGATCTGAATTAAAAAAAGACTTGGTTTTATAGATTCAAGAGTGAAAATTTAGAAATGAATGTTTCTTGCTATATGCAACATTGCATTTTCAAATGTAATTTTAAGGATGAAAATCTGAAAAATACTTTTAAAAAGGCTGAAGTAATAAACTGCCCTCATAATTCAAGCAATATTATAGAAAGGCAAAAGTTGAACATAAAAATTGTGTGCTTCAGTAATCGACTTTATCAGCTTTACTGCGCACTGAATCATACCTATCCAGTTCTTCATAAATTTAAATTTCAGAGAAACTTTACTAAGTGCCAACCAATCACATTTAGCTTTTCAACTTTCTAATTCACTCATATATCAATCTATAAAAGAAGTTCTTTACAGAATACTCCCCCTATATTTCTATACTATATTTAAATTCTCAAACTTTAATTTACACGATCACCTAAAGTCTATTGAATGATATCACCAACAACAAACTAGTTATTTCTATTTAAAAAACTGCATGTCTATGAAACATTACAGAGCTATTCGGCCAATCCTTGGTTCATGAATCTTGTCTCAAAGCTACTAGATACCGATGAAAAAATTCGAATGGTCCCAATTCGAGCCCTTAACAAGGACCCATTTCATGGGTACCCCCCAAAATTTATCAAAGCAGATTTGTACCACTATTCATTTGTAAAATGCAAGTACAGTAATATTGATGAAGATGAAAATACATATGAAAGAGGGAAATGGTGGATGCGTAAGTACGAACGGCCATATCTATTGCCTGTGTCACTAGAAAGTACAGTTCTGCAGCAGTTCTTGTACGTACATGGATTAAGATGATGTCTGCAACAAATGAATACATAGGAATCCCCATAATATTTATGCTATATTCATTATGTACGTTATTTTTTTAAATTTGGATACTGCTCACTGTATGCAGTAATCCACATCAATTTTGGCTTCTATTATATTTGTGCTCTTTTCTAAAACTGAATTATTCTTTTTGATTGTGGATGCATCTCAGAAGACGTGAAAAGTTATTTAAGACTTGTTACATTGGGCTGAAAACGCAAGAATTCCATTGGCTAATAATTGTTCAAAAATCCTTGAAAATTTCAAGATAATTCATGTTGGTTTTATGATAAATAGTTTGAGCTGTGGCATCCCTGCACTTAGCCATAAGTATTGAAATACTGTCAGATATTAATAATTTATCAATGGCTATACTATTTTGATTTACGAGAGCATTCACTAATGACTTCATTATTTTATCAAGTTTTCCCATGTCATAGCACCATCTACTTACTTATTCCCTAAAGGTTCTACATTATTTCGAACGTATTATTTTTAGAAGGTGATAAAAATGAAACTAAACTATTGCTGCCCTGCCTTATATGATAATGCCTGTCTACCTGCCTGCAGGTCATAAGCGTATTCATATAGAAAAAAAATACTATTGTTATTTAGGGGCAGTTCGAATATAACCCATAAGTTCTGTATTTGAGTATAATTACTTTAGCAACTTTGAACCTCTGAATCATTTAAGCATATCTCCTTGGGGATTGTATTCCAGGGAAACCATAAAATGGGATGTTAAATTCTGATCGAGTTCATGTCCCATTGATACTTATTCCTAG